>NW_021011477.1:851771-1094201 GCF_003987935.1 Bombyx mandarina
ATGTTCGGCTTGGCACAAAGGTGAGTGTTTCCGAAGAGTGGCGATGCGACAAAGGGGGCTTTTTTAGCGGTAAACGCGCAAACTTGAGTCTTAGAAGGGTTAAACTGGACTAGATTTAGTCCCCCCCAATCGGAAATCTTCACAAGGGATGATTCGATTTCAGACACAAGTTTGTTCCGACACTCATCGACGTGATCCCGAGAGATATTGCTGCGGCCGAAATACAGTGCATCCACGGTACTGTCATCCGCATAGCAATGAATGCCACTGGTATGCAACAAATCATTGATATGCAGAATGAACAATGTCGGGGATAACACGCAGCCTTGGGGAACACCAGCATTTACGGTCCGGGGGTCCGAGCATGAGCCGTCTACGACGACTTTAACTCTCCGTTCCGCAAGGAAACTGCCGATCCACCTACAAAGTCTCTCAGGAAGCCCATAGGAAGGAAGCTTCGATAGTAAGGCTTTATGCCAAACCCGATCGAAGGCTTATTGGAGGACCTACGTAAATGCTATAGATGCGTATTTCTTGAGCAGAAGAAACGTACCTGCCGATGGGGCTTAAAGCCAGGCACGGTCGTATCTGTTGATACACCGGGCATCTTATAAATCAGGCCATGCACATTCGTTCGTCTAATGCTTTCATTAAAAAAAGTATGTTGCTTACATATCTCGTTCGTTGACCTTAGTAAGCTATGGAGGGTAGAGCAAGAAGCTGATATCGCCTGCAATGAAAAGTAGACTTTACTAGCGCCCAAATATAATCCCGACCAGTTTCTCGGAGCATTTTCCGGGCACACAGTAGTATATCAGATTAAACACTTCGTTTGAAATCGATATTTCGAACGGTTCTTCACTGCAGGAACTCAAACGGAAGAAACAGCTCTAGTCCACAGATAAGGGCATAGAAAATTTAAGAATAAGAGCAATATCCAAACTATGTAGGGTAGAGAGCACCATTTTGTATAGGGGACAAGTTGAAAAAGTGTCCATCTGTAAATAAATAGAAAGCTATTGTTGGAAAACTCACCGAAATAGCGCTAGTGTAGGAAGTGAAAATGATATGAATATAGCAGATGTAGCGAACACTACACTTCCACGACCACTAGGTAATAACCGGAGGTATGCATGTTTTGTACAGTGTCACCTTATAACGAAAAGACAATTTACTTCGCTTGCAAATCATGGAATAGAGGCGTCCAAATATGAACGCGGTTCGGTCTCGTACCGACTTAATGTGGAGGCTGAATGTCATCCCTCTGTCGAGGGTGATATTTGACCTTCGAGGCCCACGGTATGGGCTTGCCGACAAGAGTAATGGGGCGAATGGCGGAGGTATTTACGCGCCTATCTGGGAATGAGCTGCGCGAAGAGGTATTCGGAGGGTGACCCTTTTTGAAGAGCACCGTTGTGCTTTTCGTGAGGTTGATGGCAATGAGCCACTTCCGGAATTACTCCCCCTTGGTGGTTGCTGCGATCTGGAGTCGCCGATGGAGATGCAATAACGACTTCTTCATACACGAGTCGTAGATAGCCGTACCACTGGCGAAGAGAGCTAGATGGGTCTCCGGAGACCAGGGTATATCATTGATATACAAACTAAACAGTAAGGGGGAGAGCGTGGAGCCTTGCGGGACTCCGGCCGTTAGATGACGAGGACGAGAGTGAGTTCCCTCAACTCGATATCGGAACGAGCGTTTCGACAAGTAGTCTCGTATGGTGAGCAAGGTGTAACGATAGTTTCGGACTTGAGGGTCTTAGCTAGTCGCCAGTATGCTTGGTGAGAGGGCACGAGTTCTTCTAAATAACTATCCCGTTCCTCATTTCGGGCGTCGTTTAGGCGAGATTTGACTTCCGCTGTAGATAACGCATCCGAATCCGGTTTGATTCCGTGGGATAACAATCATAGCCCCAGATTACCGTGTTTCTCTCTCTTAAGAGATTCCTAAGCTCGGGGGAGAGTTTGATGCGGTGGAAGCAGTCCTCCACAATGACCTCTTTGGAAGATCTTATGATCGCGGAACATACGTGCTCAGTATGGATTCGACGGTGTCCTTGAGGGACAGTGTAAAATCCGGGCCGCAGAGGAGTGGGAGGAAGGGATTGGTGGAGCGGCTTCGGCTAAGCTGGTGCTCAACTTCTTCCAATCCACCATGGTCCTCGTGACTATGCCTGGGTTGTGGGGGCCACCGAGCTGCATAACGACATGTCAGTGGTCTGAGTCGAGCTCTGACAGTGCCTCGATGGAGGGCAAGCGCAGAGCTACATTCCTAAGCAGTGCCAAGTCTATAGTGCTCGGAGAGAGCGCGATGCTATACGGATAGCATACTGGGGTTGGAGGGCCGACGATGTCGAAAGTGAGGACCTCTATAAATACGTCGAGACGTCTGCCATTCACGTTTATCCAATGGCAGTTCCACCTAGTGTGGTGGCAATTTAAATCGCCTGCCAGAATGACAGCGTCACCCATGCCAAGCAGTGTCTCGATGTCACTGTTCAGGAGGGGCTTGTCGAGGGGGAGGTATACGGATGCGATGACGATCGGCTGGTGTCCCGTCAGCGCGTTGCGGCACACTAACGTCTCCATATGAGGGGTATCGAGGAGACGCAGTGCAGGGCCCACCTATATAGTAAATGGCAGTCCCGCTCTTATGAGCGGTGAGTCTGTCATTCCTAACTATAACGTATCTCGCGACTTTCGGGTCTCAACCCGAGGGCTTAAGGCTGATTTTCTGCACCAAAAACAGGTCAATCTGATTATCGCAAAGGAATTCATAGATTGGGTCACGTTGCCGCGCGATAGCGTAAGCATTGCAGAATGCTAGCTTGAATGAAAACGGCTTTAAACGTCCGTTGTGCGCCATTGACTACCGGCTTTTAAAAGCGGGTGCGGGAAAAGAACTCGTTTTGTGAATGAAGAATGTGGTCAAACGCGGCCTCGAGCCGTTGTTGGGGCGTCACCAACCTGCGGAGTGCGTCCGCGAATGAGCGCAGTCGGTCGAAGTTGACCGCGGCACCGAAGTCGCTGTCGGCAGCGGTTTGAGGCAGAATGTACGCGGGCGCGGGGTGAGGCGCGAGCAGGAGCTGGGGTGCGGATGGCATATTTTTATGTTTGGCATTGGTTTTGCCCACGCTGACACGGTGAGCACCGTTGCCGGTACGAAGCCTGGTGCACAAGATGCCGAAGTCTTGGGCCGAGTGCTGTCGCGGAGCCTTAAGCCATCCGCTGTAGTTGGCCGTGTGCCCTTGCTTTCAGCAGAGGACGCAGCTCGGGGCTTGGCCGCGGTCTTCTTGACGCGCAAGCAATCGGCGGTCGCGTGGTCACCCAGACACTACGCAACGGGGGCGCGCGTGAAAATTGCGCGACGAGTGCCCGTAAAGTTGGTATCTCTGACACTGGCTGGTCAGTCGGTGGTTGTAGACGGTGCGGAGACATAAGACAATCTTTTTGACCTCCGGGGTGGCGGTCCTCGAGCGCGACGAGCTGCTGGATTGAAGTGAAGTGTGGTAGTTTATGGCACTGTTTTTTAAATCTTTCCCCTTGCTATTATGGCGCCACCTTAATTGGCTTCCTTTCAGCGAACGTTTTTTAACTTTGAAGTCGTCGTAGCCTAAAGGATAAGACGTCCGGTGCATTCGAGTTGAGCGATGCACTGTTGTTCGAATCTCAGGCAGGTGTCAATATTTTCTAATGAAATACGTACTCAACAAATGATCACGATTTACTTCCACGGTGAAGGAATAACATCGTGTAATAAAAATCAAAATCAGGCTAATTATAATTTGCGTAATTACTGGTGCTAGGACCTCTTGGGAGACCGCGCGGGTAGGTACCACCACCCTGCCCATTTCTACCGTGAAGCAGTAATGTGTTTCGGTTTGAAGGGTGGGGCAGCCGTTGTAACTATACTGAGACCTTAGAACTTATATCTCAAGGTGGGTGGCGCATTTACGTTGTAGATGTCTATGGGCTCCAGTAACCACTTAACACCAGGTGGGCTGTGAGATCGTCCACCCACCTAAGCAATAAAAACAAAAAGATATTACTCCTTAGTTCTATACTCCATATACTAAACATACGATATACGTCATTTGATTTGACTTAGAAATATTTTTGACATAATTATTGAAACTTTAACACTATTATTGTATCTGTGCAAATTATCATTCCTCGCCGTAGCTGTCCAGAATTTACATTTTAAGTAAAATTAATTACAAGATTTTATCTGATTTACATATATATTATCAGATCATTGTTATCTTTTTATCAATAANCAGACTCAGCAAAGCTCCCTCCCCGGGCCACGACCAGCGTGTCGTCTGCGTAACAGATTACGCTTAGGCCCGGGAGGAGGGCACCCCTCAGCACCCAGTCATACCCGATATTCCACAAAAGAGGGCCGAGTACCGACCCCTGTGGAACACCGCGCACGACCGGGAACCGATGCACGACCCCACCGTGTCCGGTACACGTGACCGATCTACGTATGCTTGTATGACATTGAATCTTTGAAAGTCGTTTATAAATATAGATTGACTTATTTATAGTGACGTGTGATTAACTTAAGCTGATGACGCCCGTCATTTACGTCATCAACGTAATCTCTTTCTGGACCGTGTAAAAAAATAATTAAATGAATTGTTAGTTAATAATAAGTTCATAAATAAGTAAATAATTAGTTAATAATTTTAACTGGTGGTAGGACCCCTTGTGAGTCCGCGCGGGTAGGTACCACCGCCCTGCCTATTTCTGCCGTGAAGCGGTAATGCGTTTCGGTTTGAAGGGTGGGGCAGCCGTTGTAACTATACTTGAAACCTTAGAACTCATAAAAACTTCTAAACAAAAAATAAAAATGAAAAATCGGAGACACCCAGCTTGTATGCTTAACATTAATTTACAGTCTCCACCAGTCATGTCTAAACCTATGTCCTAATTCCTTAATAAAAAAAACTTTTCATAATCTTCATCTATACTATATAATATTATAAAGAGGAAAGATTTGTTTGTTTGTTTGTTTCGAATAGGCTCCGAAACTACTGGACCGATTTGAAAAATTCTTTTTCCATTAGAAGCCGACATTGTCCCTGATGAACATAGGCTACTTTTTTTTTTTTTTTTTTTTTTTTACTTTCATGTGTGTTTTGTTTCCGAAGCGAAGCGAGGGCGGGTCGTTAGTTCTTAATATTATGTTTTGGAGGGCTGTAAAGGGGCGATACGGTAATAGGTCCCGCCCAGTCCTGAACAACGATGTTTGTTGCCTGAATAATATAGGTACAGTAATGAGATTCTTCATAGTGCTTGATGTTACTTCTGATCAGGGCCGGATTTAAACTTAATGCCGCTCCTGGGTACCGGAAAAAAAGCCGCCTCAATAGTGAAATTTTACTTAAAGTCATCTACATATTTATATAATATATAAGTTATATATTTATACGTTTATATATTTTACTTTTCAAAATTAATATAACTGTTATAATTTATTGCAGAAAATTTATTATATATTCCAAAAACATAAATAAATATTTGTTTTTTTTTCTAACAATTATAATTTTTTTTTTACTTTAAAAAATTTTCCGCCCCAAAATTATTTGCCGCCCTGAGCACTTGCCCCGGCACCCCTTAATGTAAATCCACCGCTGCTTCTGATTATAATTGCACTTCGACCAATGGCCTTCTGGGTGCATTGTGTGATAGACTTTATAATTTCAATATTTTTTATTTATTGCTTATATGTGTGGATGAGCTCACAGCCCACCTGGTGTTAAGTGGTTACTGGAGCCTATAGACATCTACAACGTAAATGCGACTTAGAACTTATATCTCGAGGCTTGAGATATAAGTTCTAAGGTCAAGTATAGTTACAACGGCTGCCCCACCCTTCATCGCTCAACTCGAATGCACTGGACGTCTTATCCTTTCGCCCACGATGACTTGACTTTGACTTTTATCGACATTTTTACGACACATGTCCGTCCTGCTGGTCTCAAAAACAAACTAGTATCCAAGTTTCTTTGTTTATAATTGATGAGAGAATGTTAACTCTTGTTTTCATGCTCTTTCAAAAAATTTTTTTTTCATAGGTCGTACTGTTGACATTTAAATTTAACTAAAATTGCTGTACATGCCTGTAACTGGCTTACATACCAGTACTTAATTTTATACTTGTTAATTTTAAGCTTGTATTGCTCTTGGTGTGTCTAAACAAATAAATAATTAATTAAATAAATAAATAATTTGGCATATTGAAGTAACTAACTTATCTTGGTGAAATGTGTTTCTGAGATCAGTAATATGTCTATTTTGTTTACTTCTATGTATATATTTATTTATTTATTTACGTAAAAGTGTACAAATGCATTATTTTTATAGGAAAACAGACGATAGTCGGGACAATATTGAAATGTCAACGAAAAAATCAACACCTCAGTCATTTGTGACCACAAAAACTGTAAAGTATCACTAAAACAAACTTGCGATTAAAAATCTTAAAGTAATTAATCTAAAAGTAATTTTAATTTTAAATTAAAACAACTGTTACGTGTTTTAATTAAATTTAATTCGACGCTTTTCGTTAAAAGCCACCGATCGAGTCCCGCTACTGCTGTCCATGGACCGCGATGTCGGCATTTCCAAGGACGCTCCCATTCACCAGTCGAACTGGATGCCGGTGACCGCGCGGATCCAGTCGTGATAATGGCCCGGCCTCACGAACGCTGGAACAGAGAGCACTTATTAATACGTTATTAGCTTCAGACGTATGTATGTATGTTAGTATGTAACGGAATCTTTGAACATGATTTTGACCCCCTTCAAAACGTCGGATTAACTCGAAATTTGGTATACTTATTAAGGACCGATGACAAATCAACATAAAAAAATAAAAAAAAATGAAATTCAACTAAAAAATGAAAAATCACTACATAGTATAAAACAAAGTCGCTTTCTCTGTCCCTATATCTGTCCCTATGTATGCTTAAATCTTTACAACTACGCAACGGATTTTGATGCAGGTTTTTTTTTAATAGATAGTGATTGAAGAGGAAGATATATATGTATATAAACATCCATTAAATAGTGGAGAAATCAATAATAAATTACAGTTTCCGAAGCTAGTAAATAATAGTTTAAACAAACTAACAAAATACGCTTTTATAAAAAATTCAAGTAAAAAATAGAAAATAAATTTTAATAAATTTCAATTAAAAATAGTGTAAGAAAAAATGATATTAGTATTTTGTTACTTTTATTAAACTATTATTTATTTTTAATACAGATACAATAGTTTACTGGTGATAAGACGTCTTGTGCTTACTGGTGGTAGGAACTCTAGTGATTCCGCACGATTAGTTACAACCGCCCCGCCTATTTCTGACGTGAAGCAGTAATTTAAAAGGTAGGGCAGCCGTTGTTCTATACAATTTTATTTTTATTGCCCTTGTAGGCAGACGAGCATACGGCCCACCTGATGGTGAGTGGTTACCGTCGCCCATGGACTTCAGCAATGCCAGGGACAGAGCCGAGCCGCTGCCTATGGCTTAATAATCTCCACAAGCCTCGTTTACAGAAGGACATGTCATAGCGCTCGGGAAGCACCGTAGAGGGGAGCTCATTCCATAGCCGGATGGTACGTGGCAAAAAAGTCCTCTGGAAACGCACTGTGGATAAAAAGGAGATGAGGGGATCATCTCAAACAATTCCTCAGAGTACTCCTCATGGAACATACGGTACAAAATACAGAGGGAACCGAAGTCCCTCCGCGGACCCAGAGGTTCCAGACTGAGACCTTAGAACTTATATCTCAAGGTGGGTGGCGGAATTTACATTTTAGATATCTACGGGCTCCAGTAACCACTTAACACCAGGTGGGCTGTGAGCTCGCCCACGCATCTTCGCAGCTGATTCCGCTTGCGTCTTCCATCTGATGTTTCGGGGTAAGTGGTGGCACTCAAATGTTAAGCTCTCTGGTTTTGGTCTATCTACATCAATAGATATGATCTGCATACCATTAGGTAGACCGACGTGGCACCCGAACGATGAGACGAACGAGCCGACTCCGACCTGGGTGAGCTGGCCATCCTCCTCCAATAGGATCAGGGGCACGCCGCTGTCGCCCTGAACAAGTCACATGCCTCTCATCATAAGCTATCATAATCATAGTCGTCGTGGCCTAAAGGATAAGACGTCCGGTGCATTCGTATGTAGCGATGCACCGGTGTTCGAATCCCGCAGGCGGGTACCAATTTCTCTAATGAAATACGTACTCAACAAATGTTCACGATCGACTTCCACGGTGAAGGAATAAGATCGTGTAATAAAAATCAAACCCGCAAACTTATAATTTGCGTAATTACTGGTGGTAGGACCTCTTGTGAGTCCGCAAGGGTAGGTACAACCGCCCCGCCTATTTCTGCCGTGAAGCAGAAATGCGTTTCGGTTTGAAGAGTGGGGCAGCTGTTGTAACTATACTGAGACCTTAGAACTTATATTTCAAGGTGGGTGGCGCATTTACGTTGTAGATGTCTATGGGCTGCAGTAACCACTTAACACCAGGTGGGCTGTGAGCTCGACCATCCCACTAAGCAATAAAAAAAAAAGCTTGCAGAGACTCGTACCTTATGCTTGTGTAAACCATCTCTTAGTACCTTCCATTAAGCTCCTACTGGACAGAACGTGGTTGCGACCTCTTGAGGCATGAGGTCGAACCTTCAATTTGAATGTCCGTCGGAAAGCAGCTCAATTCTCACATATAAACACATTCGAACTCCATTCAATATTATAAAATAACTAAGCAGTTTTTTTTTATAGGCAGACGTGCATACGGCCCTCGGCCACATTATGGTGAGTGGTAACCGTCGCCCATGGACGTCAGCAATGCCAGGGGCACAGCCAAACCGCTGCCTAAATTATCGTTTCGAAATGTCACTCTAAAGTAAGTTTCAATGTATTCTGTTTTACTAACTACCCCCTTTCGAACACTTTTTTTTGGAAGATACTTTATATTTCAAACCAGCTTTATTTATTTTTATGCAGGAAAGTCTGAGCACTAAGGGGCTGTAGGAAGTCCGATTGCAGTCCATTGGCTCCATAGTATCCAAGCCTCACTGAATACAGATCTGCCGGTGCCAATACTGCTCCAAGAACCAACGTGAACCGTTTATTACTGGTGGTAGGACTTCTTGTGAGTCCGCGCGGGTGGGTACCACCACCCTGCCTATTTCTGCCGTGAAGCAGTAATGCGTTTCGGTTAGAAGGGTGGAGCAGCCGTTGTAACTATACTTGAGACCTTAGAACTTGCATCTCAAGGTGGGTGGCGCATTTACGTTGTGGATGTCTATGGGCTCCAGTAACCACTTAACACCAGGTGGGCTGTGAGCTCGTCCACAACTTCTAAGCAATAAAAAAATAAAAAAACCCACCGAACATATCCCTTGACTCGTAACGTTGTATGGACCGGCGCAAATGGTGGACTCCCTCACGTGGAACGAGCTTTGTAACCAAAGCGCGCACACGAAGTTATTCACTCCCCTCAGGTACACGAAGTTTAATATTTGCGTAGGGTTCCCTGTTTCAAACATAAATAGACCTCCATTATTACTGAAGCAAACAAAGAAGAACATTAGATGAAAAAAAAGTGGTGCATTTTTTTTTTATTGCTTACTTTGTTGGACGAGCTCACGGCCGACCTGGTTTTAAGTGGTTACCGGAGCCCATAGACATCTACAACGTAAATGCCGCCAACCAACTGAGACATGAGTTGTAAGGTCTCACTTTTAACAGTTCTTTGGATGTTTCAACGCTGCGTATCGAAGTCAGCTGATGCGCGGGGTCGAGGACCTCGGAAAGCCGCATAAATCAGACATCTGACCTTCCCAATACGTTACAGGGTTTACGAAATGTTAAACGAGAATTGTGATGTGTTTGCTTATGTGAACCATGTGGTTTCCTCGGTCACTATAATGAAGGTTGTATTTTGTCGTGGATAGATATGACATAATATGTCAGTGCGATTTAAAACATACCTAGTCAGGTCATAAGTATTGTCACACAGTAAAAACTTTTCTTTTAGAATGCTGGCCACAAAAAAGTTTATTGAATTCGAATTTCGAATTGTTCATGAAAATAAAAATGTATACTTTTAGAATTTTACTCATTTTTAAATATGGAGTGGACGCTTAAAGAAGACCGTGTTGCAGTTATTGCGTTGCATCGTTGCGGTTACGCGCCAATTCAAATTTTTAACATACTGAAAAATTTGAATATAACCAAAAGATTCGTTTATCGTACCATCAAACGATACAATGAAGACTCTAGTGTAGATGACAGGTCAAGAAGTGGTCGCCCTCGGTCTGTTAGGACTCCAGCAGTGATAAAAGCTGTGAAGGCGCGAATTCAAAGAAATCCCAAACGTAAGCAGAAACTGTTGGCCCTTCAGATGGGGTTAAGCAGAACCACGGTGAAAAGGGTGTTAAATGAAGACTTAGGGCTTCGGGCATATCGAAGAAAAACAGGACATCGTTTGAATGCTCGTCTAATGGACCTGAGACTGAAGAGATGCCGCGCTTTGTTGAAGCGGTACGCGGGAAAAAAATATCGGGAAATTCTTTTTTCGGATGAAAAAATTTTTACCGTAGAAGAGAGCTACAACAAACAAAATGATAAGGTGTACGCACACAGTAGTGAAGAAGCGAGCAACCGTATTCCGCGTGTCCAACGAGGTCATTTTCCATCCTCGCTCATGGTATGGTTGGGAGTTTCTTATTGGGGCTTAACAGAGGTACATTTTTGTGAGAAAGGTGTAAAAACGAATGCAGTTGTGTATCAAAATACAGTCCTGACGAACCTTGTGGAACCTGTTTCTCATACCATGTTCAATAACAGGCACTGGGTATTCCAACAAGATTCGGCGCCAGCTCATAGAGCGAAGAGCACACAAGACTGGCTGGCGGCGCGTGAAATCGACTTCATCCGGCACGAAGACTGGCCCTCCTCCAGTCCAGATTTGAATCCGTTAGATTACAAGATATGGCAACACTTGGAGGAAAAGGCGTGCTCAAAGCCTCATCCCAATTTGGAGTCACTCAAGACATCCTTGATTAAGGCAGCCGCCGATATTGACATGGACCTCGTTCGTGCTGCGATAGACGACTGGCCGCGCAGATTCAAGGCCTGTATTCAAAATCACGGAGGTCATTTTGAATAAACTTTAGTGTCATAAGAATCTATGTTTTGTTAAGTTCATTTTGGTATATGAATGGTTACATAATGAATAAACTTGTTTCAATTATTTTACATTAAACATGTGACAGAATTTATGACCTGACTAGGTATGTGTTTAATGGAAAGAATGAAGTTTTTTGTTGAAATTATACTTGATTCGTGAAATATTTTGTAGTGCATAGCAAATCTGGTGGTAGACAGTAAGACTAACGTCATATTACCTAATTAATATTCTACCTTTCTACCTATTATAACGTCGAAGTCTCAACTGCATTGTATGGCTGCTGAGATAGTGTGGCGGTATTGTGGGCTTACGTTACGCCCTTCCATCAGGAAACTAGCTGCCTTAGTGATCCTTACGTTCGATTTCAGGTGTTGACCTAGCACCACCCCATTTCTTCTCCAGGGTATCATGGACTAAGGTATTTACTATGACCGCAGGATTCTTGGAGTATTATGTCAGCGCACTAATTGGCACGCAGTCATGTGTTCTGATTTGGAAGATAGGGCGAGCATTAAACAATATTATAGATTGGTCCAAGGCAGATGGTGGTCACACGTGTTGATGTCTATAGACTCTGGTAACCGCTTAACAAAGAGTCATCCGCGAACTCATAACCCATTTCCGCATGCCCAAAATTTTTTTCCTACCTATTCTGATAGCCTTGAGAGACTATTTCGGCTTCGCCTTGACGTGTAAGTGAGGTCACGGGACTCAAACCAGGAGTGTTGCTAAAACTGGCCATAGCAAGAGCAGTGCTTCGCAGAATCTATCACCGGATCGGAAACGCGACCCCCTGAGAAGATTCGGGGAGAAACTCAGTGGGCTGTGTCTCGGGGTAATTTACTCGTCGAGCCCTTCGTCGCAAACGACGTGTTCGGCGACACATGACCAAACTAAGATGACACTTGAAGAGGCGGAACCCTCACCGTTCGTCCAGTCTGTACCCCAGCCACTGGTCGTCATCTTCACACCCGCGTACTCCTTGTTCATATCAGCGGAACGCATCAATCTGATGGGCTGAATGAATTCTGGAATGTTACAAAAGATTCTAATCATCATCTTCATCAGCCCTTTGGTATCCACGTGTACGAAATACGTACTTAACAAATGTTCACGATGGCTTCCACGGTGAAGGAATAACATCGTGTAATAAAAATCAAACCCGCAAAATTATAATTTACGTGATTACTGGCGGTAGGACCTCTTGTGAGTCCGCAAGCGTAGGTACCACCACCCCGCGTATTTCTGCCGTGAAGCAGTACTTAATGCGTTTCGGTTTGAAGGGTGGGGCAGCCGTTGTAACTATACTGAGACCTTAGAACTCATATCTCAAGGTGGGTGGTGGCATTTACTTTTAGATGTCTATGGGCTCCACTGGACATACTTAAGGTGAGCTGTGAGCTCGTCCGCCCATCTATCCAAGAAGAAAAAAGCTAACAGACCCATTATCAAAATTGGGAACGAACTTTTTGGTTATTTTTTATCTATGCTGCAGTCTCTTTCCATCGCACTTGATTATCCAGCTCTCACTGGATACGTACATTGTGATCGTCAGTTTTAGAACCACCAAAGCTACTCACGACTGTATTCAAGATGCCGATTGAACCCAACCAGCCCGATGTCGTGCGGTTGGGTGAGTTGATGCAGGTCATCCATGTACTCGGGGGCCGTGAAGTATGAAGCGGTCTCGATGTAGACGCGGGGCCGGCTCAGGTCCACCATTCCCGCCCAGAGCATAATCACTACGCGTCTGAAATAAGACAGCGGTCATGGACCAAGTTTTATTTGATTAGTTTTTTTTTTATTGCTTAGATGAATGACATTAGCCGACTTAACCTAATAGGTGTATGTATGGCTCTAATAAAGAATAAAAAAAATAAAAAATATGAATGACCATACCCACCGCTTGGTGTTCTGGTGTTTTGTCCCTGTGCCAGTGGACATCACCACGTTAATACCACCCTGAGATATGAAGTCTAACAGCTGTCTCGGCCTTCGAAACGAAACGCATTACTGCTTCGTGGCAGTAATGGGGAGGGCGTTGGTATCTACCACTAGTAATTACGCAAATCATAGTGCTTGCGTCGTTGTGTGTTGTGTTATTATTTTTATTACGACATTGTTCTTAATGGAGGTCATACGTGAATAATTACTTAAGCACATCTGTACCTACATCACCATTCCCCTGTCCTTCTCCCAGTCACCTGGGGTCGGCGCAACATGTTTTCCCCTTCCATACTCCTCTATCATCTACCATTTTTTCACTCACTCCCCTCTTACACATATCGTCTTTCAATTAATTCATACTTTTTTTCTTAGGTCTACCTCTTCCTCTAAAGCCTTTCACATTCATAGTTAAAACGTTCATAGCAACATCATTGTCATTTCGTCTCATCACATGTCCATATCATCCCAAACGCGCACGTTAGAGCCGCGTGAGCTCACCCGGTTACACTGGCATAAACCCTCTACGTAACCAGCTTAGGTAGGAAAAAAAAACCTAAGATTTTTGATAAATCTCTTAATCACACTAACTATCACTTCTTCTTCTTAGTCGAATACTTCATTCCTGAAGACTGTGTCCCTGAAAGTCTTTCGTGGCTCTTTGTACCATCAGCTTCCATTTGCTTCGGTTTTCGGCTTCTCTCAGGGCGGTCGCAACAGAGAGTCTATATAACACTATCACACAAACACTAGGTATATCAAAATGAGTTTCAATATATTCTGAACAATAAATCACGGACCGCCGATCCACAAAGATACTTAAACCGATCGATCGAACATTTTCCACTTATAAATATCTCCCAAAAATCGAAGCTTACATCTTAGAATTGCATCAACAACTCCCGTTACTAATCATCGGGATGTCCATAAGTTCCGAAAGTAACTTAGAAATTTTACTTTTCACAACTTGTTTATTTGTTTTGACGAGTTAAAACTTATCAAGCCACGGGAATCAACAGATTTTGTGAGCACACCTGGCGATGCATCTAGCAGACGTCATGCCCCACTTGTGGTGGATGATGGAGCCCCCGCAGGCGGAAATGCGCCCGTGGACATCCACGGAACGGAGGTACAGCATGTAAGGGAACTGCCCATCGCGGGCTTCCCATCCTGACACGATCCTAGAACCGGCTGGAAACAAAAACGCGACTGATCCACCACCTGCACAGCTTTAAGGCAGCAATCTACTAAATATCTTTAAAATTAGTGCAGCAAAATGGCCTCGAGCGAGGAGTGACGGTGGGGGAACGTAAGACGTAAACCTGCCTCCTCCAGGGCTCCATAAATATCACAACTATTTCAAGTATATAAAGAGTGAAACGATTAAGAAGCGGCTGCACCGGTCACCGTCCTCGTCGAACTGGCGTCGAACCGGCAAAAACCGGCAAAAACCGACTTTTGGCAATGAAAATTAAGATTATATTTTTGGCACGACAGTTCAAATATCAGTATATTAAAATCTAGTATTACTTGATTACGTAGAAGTGGACTAGACAGAACTTTACGTTATTATATTACGTAATACGATTTTTAAGGGTATATTAAAAAAAAATTAAAAACATAAAGAAATGTAATGAATAGTCTGTTAGTTACCTATGTGTTAGCTGGTTACGTTACTAACATAGATTATAAGTAATAACTTACTAATTGTTATTTATTTTTTTTCTCCTGAAATAAAGATCCATAATAATTATAAAACTATGACAACACGTGGCCGCATAACGGGAGCATTCTATATTATAGTACTAACAGCTGCTTCTTTTTTCCTTTTTTTTCCTACCTATGCTGATAGCCTTGAGAGGCTATTTCAGCTTCACCTTAACTAGTAGGTGAACTCACGGGGCTCAAGCCGGAGTGATGCTAACACTGGCCCTAGCAAGAGCCGTGCATCGTAGAATCTGCCACCGGATCGGAAACCCACTGAGAAGATCCGGCGAGAAACTCGGGGGGCTGTGTCTGTGGGTTTATTTACTCGTCGAGTCCTTCGTCGCAAGCGACGGGTTCGACGAGGACGGTGACCGGTGCTTGTGGTACCTAAAAGCACCGTTAATGGATCGGGAGGATCCGTAATGACGTGTAAACACCACAACAATTCGTAGATGTTTATACGTCGGCTACGTATTTATATGACGGTATCGATAATTTCCTACAACACGAAATCTTTTGGAGAAAACAGTACATATCAGCAATCTTTTTTTAAATGTCTTCGTGTGCGGGCCAGCATGCGGCTCACCTGATGGTAAGTTACCCTAACGCATGGATGTCAACACGGTCGGGGACCCAGCGCTGCCGTATGTCGCTAAAGTAATAAACAGATGTTACCTTTTTGAGATAGCGATTGCTCAGCTGAAACCTGAAAATCGAAAATAAAATATTATCCATATTATACATTTTTTTCCATACTCAATTAAGTAGGTACGTATCGCATGTCTTGACCAAAGTGAACAAAAGATTTTATTGACATAGATACTTCTTCTTATTTTTTCTGATGCTACGCCATCGGGCCATTACGATCAAGATCAAAAATCTTCATTTAAAAATATTTTAGAAACACACATAAAATAATTTCTAAGCTGTTAAGAATCGACGCTTCTTTAATTAAATATTCAAAATTAAATTATTAATCTTCAAAATATTAGGTACCTAATTTAAGCAGCTTCGTATGTCCCGCTCCCGCCAAAAGTGCTAGATGCTTGCTTCATGGATTAAATGTCCATGTTAAATGTACATACCGGTAAAATGGGGCGATTAGGGATTGAAAGGCGAATCGGGAAAAAACCGGGAAAATCTTTCGACGCTCAATATAAGTTTTATATTCGTTGCAAAATCTTCCATTTTTTGTAGTTTAATAGTAGAATGTTGAAAGTTCACAAAACAACTCTGAATATGCATGATAATAGCTGCTAACTTATAAAAAATCGCGTTTCAAATTAACTTCCTGTGGTGGTAATTATTTTAGTGCTAGAAACTTTGCTCTCTTTTATTTATTTGATAATAATAGAAGACGACTATGATTTATAAACGTTATTTAGTGTTTGAACCAGCATATATATTAAAGGTAAGTCTCAGTTGTTATTGGTTTTAATGTATTTGATTAAATAAAAATACATGTAAAAATCTGTTGTTTTTGGGGATATTGGGGACGTCTTAGGTACAAATAACAACGAAAAAGGGGTCAATTGGGATGAGAATACGTGAAATGGAAACGACCTAAGTATAAATAGGTACAGGTTTGTAGGGTTGTCTATGTAGTTATAACAATATTTTTTAAATTTGTTGGTAAAAATCTGGTTTATTCGAAGCGAAATTGGGAATAAGTCTTTAGTTGAAATAGATAAGCAATTTAATATAAGTAAGTCGATTTTGCAGAGACATGTAACAAGATCAATGAAATCTCAAGGTGGACAAAAATGTCTAAGTAATACATAATAAAATATTTAATATTTGTTCAGAGTGGGGGTATTCATCTGATTAATCCATGGAATAACCGACACACCTAATCTCTTAACCCAGATAGAAATATCAGCACTGTCGATTGCACCTATAATTGAGGTGATGTTTGCCATGTACTTTTGTCAGTTTTTCAATTTTTTTTATTGATGATCACTTTGTTGGTGCAACTAAATAAATAAATAAATTAAAACTATATATAAAAATAAAAGTAGTGCCAACCCTAGCAAATTTCTCATTTCGTCCCAATTAACCGCAATTTTCGGGTAAATAGGAATTACACCTATTTTTGCATTTTTTGCTTAAACTGGAATGCTAGTTGCATAATTTTAAATTAGACAACAAAGATGCCCCCAAGACTCAATCATTTTGATCCTGATATAGCATTATATACATCAACAACTACCTTAAAATTGCTCATAAAGTTGGAATTTGTCCCGAATCGCCCCATTTTACGGTATATGTTTTTATAATCTATGAAGCCCATTTCCGCTTAACCACAACCTTCGATCAACAATTGTAACTGTTGATCGAAGACCACAACTAAAAAAGCTCAATGAATTTGGCCCCCTTTTTTTGATTTTCGAACTTTTTTTATTCTTATTTATTTGTTCGTCGTTTGTTTGTTAATGTTCGAATGTAAAAATTGTTTGCTAGTCTTTTATTCATTTATAATTAACTAAACAAATGATCACCTTTAAGTTGCCCCCCTTACTAGATATGTTTATTTTTATCGCTCAGATTAATTAATCCGACCGAATATCCGGCGCTCCGGCCTCGCAGCTAGCCGAATATTCGGTATCCGGTATCCGGCCAAACCACGATCCGTTTCATCTCTAGTATAAAAACACACTTGTTAACAAAACTCTAGTAAATACGGCTGACTGAAAAAACCGGCGCATGCGCGTTAAAGACGTGAGGTGATGGTTTGCATAATAGATATAAAATAATTAATAATTGGGAATTTAATTGTTTTTATGATCGAACAATCACCAATAGTCGTCGAACAAACGATAATTGATCAAAATTAATTAATCTGAGCGATAAAAATAAAGATATCTAGCAAGAGGGGGCAACTTAAGGGTGATCATTTATTTAATTAGGTAGTTATAAATAAATAAAAGACGAACAACAATTTTTACATTCGAACATTAACGAACAAACAACGAACAAATAATTTAAAAAAATCAAAAAAAGGGGGCCAAATTCAGTGAGCCACCTAAAAATATGTTAAAACTAAGTATATCGATTAAGTAGTTTTTAGTAATAGCACGTTCAGGAGCATAGATTACCTACATGTAGAACTTATATTCTTTGTAGTTTGTATACAAAAATTACAAAACTTCGCAACAATAGTGCGCACTTCAAAAAATACGATCTAAAACTCAATGCCCTATCGCGACATGTCTGACGTAACATAAAGCGTACGGTACTATAACAAAAATACTGTCAGGAGAAACTATGAAGCATAGTTTTACCTGCATTTTTTTATGTACTGAGGTATACAGAATATCGCTGGGGTACGAAAAGAGCTTTGGTAAACATCAGTTAAATAAATAGAAAAATATTTTGTGAGCCATAGCGATGAATTTTAATGTTTGTTATCAATGAAGTTGATAAATTATGTAAACGACGCGACGAGCGCCTTTTGAAGAAGTGGCCATATTTATTTTTAGTTATCATAAAAATTATTTGTATTATCTATGGCGACCATCAAAACAATAAGCTAAATATTTTTTTGTACTCACCGATGTTCCAACCAGTATTAACAACGCGACCACACCTAGCAACGACATATTAATAATTCGACGTATAAATAATTATTATAATCAACAATAATTTTATCGATGATCATTGTTTAATCAATCATTAATTAAATACATTATCGTCTGATAACTTAAATTTATCATCTTGCCATTCATACGTATGCATTTTGAACTTGAAGTTTTTTGTTTTGAGTTTTTACTTAAACAAAAAAGACGTAGGGGTCGCCTCTAGTACCTACATCATTCATACAGGATATCAACTATCATAAAGAGCCAAGAAAGCAAAGTGCATAGTTTACTTATTCAATGATTTTGGACATGCAAACTATCCAAAAATCTTCGATTGTTTATCGAGGTCATCGAGATAAATAGTCGAACCGGAATGGGCATACGGCAGGCGATCCGAATTAGCTGATCTAAAAAATAATTATAATATCATTGTATAAGAAATATTTTTTAAAATTCTTAAAATGATGTAGATAAAGGCTGTTCAAATCTTTAGATGCGTCGCGATACATAATACATTCCAGACACGTTCAAGATCGTGCTTTTATTAAAAATCGTCCTCCGATGTCCACACAATGCCGGATGCCCCATACGTCCCCTAGACGCGGGACCCTTGCAGGAAGATCGGCCCTCGGACTAGAATAAAAAAGGCTTCTATGAGGCAGAAATTAAAACAGTAAACTTAATGGACTGTTATAAATCGGAAATTTCTGATGTTTAAACACGTTTATTCATCTCTTTTTTTTCTTTCCTGCATATGCTGATGTTATAGAGAGACCACCGGATATAGATTCTGCGAAGCACGGCTTTTGCTAGGGTTCGTGTTAGCAACATCGTTAAGTTTGAGCACCGTGAGCTCACCTACTAGCCCGGTGACGTTGATATGGTCTCTCTAAACCATCAGCTTAGGTAGGAAAAATTAATAATATTCGATCAATCGCTTAGAATATTCGGCAATTGAATCGATTCAATTTACGAATTAATTTGAAAAAAATGCGTATGTTATTACATACTATTTTAAGTTATATATAGAGAGAATCATGCATGAAAATACAAACAGCTCGAACATACAATCTGCTCATTATTGGGAAATATAGGATGGAAAAAAATACGAAATGAATCTACAACAATAACAAAAGCTTTGATAGTTAGATTTTAGTTAGTTAGTTAGATACTATATTCCTCGAAGAAGCCATGGGACATCTTACAGACAATAGAGCAAAAATAGAATCCAATCTAGGTTGAGATCGATTTTGTAGAAATCTGTTAAAAAAATTCGATGATATTGTTTTATCAGATCAATTTTCCGAATGATCGATTAGTCTGCATCCCTAGTAGGCAGTATTAGCAAACGTCTTGGGTTTTTACATTTAATTTACGTTCCTACCTGCGTTTCGGCACACGTTTTTTTTTTATATTTTATAATTGGATTTAATAATTCTGGAATTAAGTACAAATTTACTCAATAAAAATGAGTGCTTGGCCGGAAGTTGTGACCGCAAAAGAGGAGAATCGTCACGAAATTAAGTTGGCGGGAGCCGCTATATCGAAACGAATCTCTGAACATGGCTTAGACAAAAATATCTTCACCTTAACAAACATAAACTTATTGAACATCAGTGATACATGTCTGCACGCTATACCAGATGAGATCAAGAACTTAATTAATCTCCAAAGCTTGTTAATGTTTGGAAATAAGATTGAAGTTTTTAATGAAAACATAACCACACTTCGAAAGTTAAAAGTTCTAGATTTATCAAGAAACGAATTAAAAAGCATCCCAGAGAGCTTGAACAACATGAAAGAACTAACTAGTATCAATTTCAGCTCAAATCAAATAGAAGATATGCCGAAAATTGGCGATTTACCAAACTTAATAATAATAGACATTTCCAATAATAAACTGAAGAGTTTCTTGGACGTGGAATCGGCTAACTTGCCTCATTTGACAGACTTGAAGCTAAAAAGTAATTTGATTGAATCTATTCCAAGTTGTATCGGACAAAAACTTTCATCACTCAAGAACTTTGACATCAGCGACAATCAGATAACTGTTGTACCTGGCGAAGTAGCTAACATATCGAAAATTAAAGGTAAAAAGTATATATTTTATTACTAATCGCAATATACCTACACAATTGAAAAAATCATCTCATCTCTCATCACTTAATTTTTTTTTTTTTTTTCAATTAAAAGCTACCAAGTCAGTAGAGCTATTTGTATATGTTAGGGTACAAATCACGCAGACTGCAAATTTTCTTAAAATACCTAACACATGTTCTAGTTCAACCTGCATGAAACATTTGTAAATTCTGGTGTAAAACTGTTGTAAGCAATGAAAAGTGAATTCCAGCTTAAAAAACACGTGTTAAATAACATATCACGACAGTGGTGTGTGTCTATATTTAAATATAAAATATAGCAATTATCTTATTTGAAAACCACAACTAGTGAATATATTCTAAAACGTAGATTTCAAGAAATAACGATAAGTAAATAAAAATAATGTATTACAGATCTCAACTTAAAGGGGAACAAGCTATCAGACAAGCGGTTCATGAAACTGGTTGATCAGTGTCGCACCAAACAAATTATGGACTACATCCGCGATCACTGCCCCAAAACAGAACAAACTCAACAGTCATCCAAATCCAAAACAAAAAAAGGAAAGAAAGAAGAACCTCATACAGAAAGTGTGGAAGCTGAATTGTGTAACTCAATGAAGATTTTACATGTCTCTGATGATGTATTGAACGTTAAAATTGTTGAGTCTCAGGTTGGCAGTGTCCGACCTTATATACTTTGTTGCATAATAAAGGATCTAAATTTCACGGATATGTTGTTTAAAAAATTTATACAAATGCAAACAAGACTGCATGACACCGTCTGTGATAAGAGAAATGTAGCCACAATTGCAACACATGACCTTAACAAATTACCTCCAGGTTCGTATTATCTGTAATTATTTCTAAAGTAATTTATGTCTTAAATATCCTCCATTACAAATCTTCTTAAACGAGCTATAAACTAAATTATAAACAATTTGAAAGCAATAGTTATTGTTATGGTTTCATCAACTAGTAATTTACCAAAAAATGTATTACCATACTCTACATAGTATTTACCTTTGCCAGGTGATCTTGTGTACACAGCAAAGCCTCCGTCAATGCTAAGCCTTATTCCGTTAATGAGGACAAAACCCTACACCGGAGAACAACTAGTCCAGCAGTTAGTAGCAGAAGCGGAAGCACTCAGGAAGGAGAAAAAGAGAAATGTTTACTCGGGGATCCATAAGTAAGATTAATTGTAATTCTCTAATATACTATAGTATAAAATTTTAAAATTGTTTGTATTATAAATTGCATGTTTAATATTGTATTCTTTCATGGAACTGATAACTTTAATATTTACATAGGTACCTGTACCTGTTGGAAGGCAAAGCAGTCTATGCTTGCCTCCAAGACTCATCCGGTAGAGTAATCAGCTTCCCACCTATCACCAATGCTGACGTAACGAAGGTACAATGAACTTAAGAAACTTTTGAATTAATAATAGTTTGCCATTAACACATTATGCAAAAGCTAAAGAAATTTTTGGTCTACTTTAAGCATATTCTAGAACTTTGTTCCTAACAAAATTTACACATTATTTTCAATAAAGATATGAAAGTTTTAAGCAATTGCAATCTTGCTGAGTAGTAGCTGTTATTAGTTTTCGAAATCGTATTATAATTTTTTTACCTGGTTTTGATATAATAATGCATTTCCAAGTGACTAGATAAGGCCATATAAAGGAATTAGCAGGTAAATGAAGTTCACATAATTTTTTTATGTACCATTAATGAATATCATTCACAATAGCTGGTTAATTGTAAATTGGAAATTGAAGTTGTAAATTGTTAATTGAAATACATAAATTTCTTGACTCTACTCACACTTATTGTTCATTTACTGGTGGTAGGACCTCTTGTGAGTCCGTACAGGTAGGTACCACCACCCTGCCTATTTCTGCCGTGAAGTAGTCATGCGTTTCGGTTTGAAGGGCAGGGCAGCCGTTGTAACTGTAACTATACTTGAGACCTTAGAACCTATATCTCAAGGTGGGTGGCGCATTTACGTTGTAGATGTCTAGGGGCTTCAGTAACCACTTCACACCAGGTGTGCTATGAGCTCGTCCACTCATATAAGCAAAAAAAAAAGACTTTTTTTCTTACAATATTATATACGAGCCTATTACTGTGAATTTTAATCATCGCGTACTTTTGGCATGATCTAATACTAATCCTCAAATTCTTTTATATTTATAATATTGTAGTTATAGTAGGGCTAGTGAATCTTGGCTCTACTCAATAACAAACACAAAACATCATGCTTAGATGTGTGAACAAGTTCACGGCCTATTTGTTTATTTCCGGCTTTGGAATGAACTCCCCTCCATGGTGTTTTCCGAGCGCTATGACATGTCCTTCTTCAAACGAGGCTTGCGGAGAGTACTTAATGGTAGGCAGTGGCTTGGCTTTGCCCCCGGGCATTGCTGACGTCCATGGGCGACGGTGACCACCTACCATATGGTGGGCCGTATGCTCGTCTGCTTACAAAGGCAATAAAAAAAAATTGTTGTTAAATAAAATCAACATCGATATCAACAACACCGCTACACACCTCTAGACTTGAGTTCTAAGTCTCAGCTTTATGCTCCACCCTTCAAACCCAAATGCATTACTGCTTCAAAGCATTAATAGCAAGGTACTGATACCAACCTGCGCAGGTTCATGAGACAAGGGTGTAGCATGGGTAGCTTGCTTACCACTATTAAAAATTAATTGCCGTAACTTACAATGCCCTGTTTCCATCAATCTATATTGAAACTTATCTAACAACAGCTCTTACCACAGATATGTAAATTTCACATCGACAAGCATTTATAAGACACAATCTGTGCTACTAAATGAAACTAAATAAAAAAAAATAGTTTCTCCCCATTCAAACTGTCACTGTAGAAATAAGCTTCCAGAAGCTTCAGTGAGATGAAAAAATTAACAAAAACATTATATTTTCCTTTAACAGATGTCATCAGAAAGTAAAGCCATGCTGATAGAGGTGACATCTCATTCTTCACTCGGAGCCTGTAAGATGGTGATGGATAAAATATTGCAAGAATGTTTGATGCTAGGCATCGGAGCTGACTCCCAGGACGGTTTTCATGCGCTCACTGTGCAACAGGTAACAATTGAAATTGAATTGAAATTGAATTGAAATATCTTCAATGCCGATTTTGAATTTTGATTGCAAAGTTGCCAACAGAACAGTTTTTCATATCAAAGTGGGTAGGTGAAATCCATTTGAAATTTTAATTTGAATGCACCCTGGGATTATTAATTAACATGTAATGTTAATTGTGAAAAAATTGTCTGTTTTTATTTATTCCTATACTTATGATATTTTATGATTGAGTTCCAATTTTGTATGGATGTTGCTTGATAACTACCATCAATATGAAATAGGTGGTTAGTAAGTGCATTGTTTTGTGGCTTAGCTATTACACCTCGTGCCGAGATCCATGAGAGGTCAGGTGGGCCGTATGCTTGTCTCCCTTACAAGGGCAATTAAAAAGGGTATTTTCACACATTTAGCTACCGTCGCTGTGAAGTGTGTCCAGGCTCTACTAATGAGTAAATATAATTGTATATTTTCCAGGTCAAAATAGTCGATCCGGATGGTAACCTGAAGTCAGTGTATCCATCGCGAACTGACTGTGTGTATGATGATACGAACATCAAAGTCATCAGAATGCCTAAAAAATAATCTGGAAATATGTGACCAGACGACTGGGATTCCGCATCGTGAGCGCCGGCAACACCTACAGGACGAGCAGTGTTGCCATGAAGTTAATTTTTTACATATTTTTTTTGTTTGAACTTTTTGTACTTTTCTTTAGAAGATTTAAAATCTTTTGATACAGTGTTCTCAGTGAGTCTTTCATGCTGCATGAAGTATAATGTTTTTTTACTTTGTTTTTGATTCGTTAAAAACGACTTTTTCTTTTTCTCACAAACTATAAGTAATCCGTTTGTGCTACCATAAAACTAGACATCTTCTAAATCGATTCATGATAATGTCACATTTGTTCACAATCATTCTATATTTATGGTAAATTTATATCGGAAACTTACAATAATATTCTACAAAGAGGATTACTTTTATAAGTTTATTAAAACATCTGATTAAAAGTGAAAAAAAAATTCAGAAGAAAGTTATTTGCTATCTCTTTTTTTGTACCTACAGATCTTCCATCTTGATAGCAAAGATCCATCAAATCCTCTGTCATTATTTTGTCATTGCGTGTGTAGGTAGCAGTATAGTCACAGGTAAAAGTACTTGTTTTGAACTTATAACAGTCTCTTTTAGATGAACAATATATTTGTCGTGTAGTTTTTTTGTCATTTCCTTGGAGATTTATGTCTTTAAACTATTATTTATTAATGAGTAACTTTAAAAAATATGTCCTAAAAGTGTTTGTGGAAATATCTGAATGCGTTGGTATCGATTATAATGTCAATAATTGAAATGTTGTCTATGGGCTTGTAATGTCGAGAATTATACGAATTTGACATTCTTTATAAATTTTCATCATATTTATAAGACTGCACAGTTCTTCCGAGAATCATCAACCGCTCATTGGCAGGTCTTTGTCGTAATAGTGCAAACTCAGAATCTTGACCGGGACGTTTGTATTGCAAGATTATCTTTGAAATCGTTGGCGCGATTTAGACCTTTGAAGGATTTCTTACATTCTATAATATCTATTGTACAAGTAACTCCTTTTGTAACATGGCACTTCTAAAAAACGATTACAAAATCTATGTTTAAAATTATTTAGAACAGAAAATTATCCACTATGAGCACACAGTTTAAGGAAATAACCGAAATTTTACTGATAATTTTTTTATGTATGATAGGTAAAAAAAATACATAGATATAACACTGTTTCACATAACACGGGAATTTGTAAAAACGTATGTACTGTGTTATAGGGAGGATTAGAGAGGTTACCTGTATCTACTTAGTGCAAATAATGCTATACTTATTATAATTTTTTTTTGTTTTAATTAGCCTAAATTCATTTGCCGGGTTGCTTGAAAAAAAAACGTGCCTACTTTGAAAATGTCCTGTGACTTACTGAAAATGTTACCAGCCATATATGTGCTTAATTTATATATTAGTGTTGAAAACAATTTTGATCCTAAACTTTAAGAATTGTCTGTGATGCATATAATTACAGGTATGTCTCAAGTTTTTTTTTTTAATAAAGTATTTTCGCATAAAATGTTTACTTTTATTACAATGCAACTAATAATAAATCCCTTCTAATATATAAATGTGAATGTAAGTTTGTTTGTTACGCTTTCACGCGAAAACTGTTCAACCGATCATCATGAAACTTTGTACACATATTCTTGGAGGTATTAGAAGTGACATAGGATTCTTTTTATTAAGAAAAAATATATTCTTTTTTACGAAAAATAAAAAAAATGGTAGTTCAAAAAATCTCAAAATCTAACTTCTTTAACGCCATCTACCGGTTCACTAATAAAGTTCCAATCCTGAGTACTGTAAATAGAGTCGCGGGTAAAATTTAGCGTTATGCCAAAGTAACTATTCCACGCGGACAAAGTCGCGGGCAAAAGCTAGTAATTAATAAATCACTGATATTAGTGGCTTCTACCATCATGTAGCGTCTCGTTAAAAATTGGCGATGGACCTCTACGAAACCTACAACATATTGTTTTCTATATAGTTTATGTTTATTCTTAATGGTGCTCATCCAATAATCCTTCGCAAAGCGGTCATGGTCGCAGCTCAATTATAAATTTGATGCCAATGTTAAGAACAAGATCGCTTACATCAATACATCTATATTTGAAGTTGCAGTCACACTTCATCTTTTGGATGAAGGTGAGAACTAAAACTCCTGGGGCCCGCAGTCTGCTTCCAACATCTGCAGATCGTCAAGTCCCACATACCCCGCGCTCCCCCTAGCCGCGGGGACCTCGTAGAAGGTTCGGCCACCGCACCGGCCCGAAAAAAAAAGAAAAGGCTTAACAGGATTTCCAGGAATAGCCTCGTGTATACAAATATATTTTAGTAACATTAAACTTATAAGTAGTAATTAATCAGGTACCTTGAAAAACACGTTGTCCAAAATGAAACTAACGTCAATTTAATTTATTATCTGCTACGAGTTTGACAGTTTCAATTGGAAATGTCAACGTTAATAAAAAATAAAAATTCAAAAAGCAAACAAGTCCGATCTTGTTTGCGTTAAATAATGAAGGAATATCGTTCTTACTAAAGTGAAAAAATCAATAGGAGATTACATTAAATAGCGAAAATTGCTGAGTTCGAAAACATTGAGTAAAGTTCCCAAATATGTGCAGTAACGTGTAAAATAAGATGCGCCGCAGTCGAGCGCCAAGCCAAATAGGCTCTGGAGAGAGTGTTTTCAAGAGTCCATTACTAGACTCCGCCAAGCGAAAGAAACGAGAATGCACAAGGATACCGCTAGCACAGAAAACTCCTTCTCAAACTCTGCCTTCTTCAGATCACGAAAACATTATCCGTCAAATACTTAGTAAGCCCTTTAAAGTTCCTATATCAAACTATGTGTCCTCGTATTGCAGCAAAAGCTTAGGATTAAAACGAACGCTAATTAGAAGGGCCCTCCACGACCCAGACGAACCCAATTCACTGGTCCTCGAACGCCCTCCGATCATTCCGGAACACGAAAGAATGAAAATGAATCCTAATGACATAAAAGTTGCTGTTGTAGTTGATCCAGTACTTGGAAACATACTGAGGCCGCACCAGAGAGAAGGAGTAAAGTTCATGTATGACTGCGTTACTGGGAAACAAATAGAAAATGCATATGGATGTATAATGGCTGATGAAATGGGCTTAGGTAAAACCTTACAGTGCATAACTTTACTGTGGACCTTACTACGTCAAGGGCCAGACTGTAAACCAACAATATGTAAAGCCATAATAGTATGTCCTAGTAGTTTAGTAAAAAATTGGTACAACGAAATACATAAGTGGCTGTCGCAAAGGATAAATGCTTTAGCTATGGATGGGGGTTCGAAAGCTGAAGTAACTTTGAAACTACAGCAATTTATGAACACATATTCTGCGACTCGAGTTGCCACACCAGTCTTAATCATATCATATGAAACTTTCAGGATATACTCAAATATATTGCACTCTTCTGAAGTAGGTTTAGTCCTGTGTGATGAAGGGCATAGGTTAAAGAACAGCGAAAATCAGACATACCAAGCATTAATGGGTTTGAAGGCTAAAAGGAGAATATTAATCTCAGGTACACCAATCCAGAATGATTTAACTGAATATTTTAGTTTAGTACATTTTGTTAATGAAGGAATATTAGGAACTGCGCATGAGTTCAAAAAGAGATATGAAAATCCTATTTTGAAAGGACAAGATGCAATGGCAAGTCAACCTGAGAGAGAAAAAGCCCAGGAGTGCCTGCAAACATTAACTTCAATTGTGAACAAGTGCATGATCCGAAGAACTAGTGGTCTATTAACTAAATATTTGCCAGTTAAATTTGAGCAAGTTATTTGTGTAAAAATGACTCCACTACAGACTCAAATTTACAAGAATTTCATAAACTCTGATGCAATTCGTAACAAGTTTACAGGCACTGGAGAAAAAAGCAATACACTAAGTGCTTTGTCCAGCATTACATCTTTGAAGAAGCTCTGTAACCACCCAGACTTAATCTATGAAAAGATTATAGAAAGATCAGAAGGTTTTGAAAAAGCAAAAGACTATCTCCCAAGTAACTATGATATAAAAGATGTAAGACCAGAATATTCAGGCAAGTTAATGATCTTAGACTGCATACTGGCAAATCTTAAAATGAATACAGATGATAAAATTGTGCTCGTATCAAATTATACTCAGACATTAGATTTATTTGAGAAATTATGTCGAAAACGTACATATCAATATGTAAGATTGGATGGTTCAATGACAATAAAAAAGAGAGCCAAGGTGGTGGAAAACTTTAACAATAAAGACTCCAAAGAGTGGATTTTCATGCTAAGTTCGAAAGCTGGTGGTTGTGGCTTGAATCTCATTGGAGCCAACAGGCTAATCATGTTTGACCCTGATTGGAATCCTGCAAATGATGAGCAGGCGATGGCACGGGTATGGCGCGATGGGCAAAAAAAACCATGCTATATTTACAGACTTTTGGCTACTGGAACCATTGAAGAAAAAATATTCCAAAGGCAAGCACACAAAAAAGCACTCAGCGAGACAGTGGTTGACCAAAACGAGGAGTCTCTAAGACATTTCACAGCAGATGATTTGAAAGATCTATTCCGTTTGGAGGAGAACACACTATCGGACACTCATAGTAAGTTTAAATGTAAAAGGTGTGTAAACAATATTCAAGTTACACTACCACCTGAGAACTCTGATTGCACGTCTGATATTTCCAATTGGTACCACTGTGCAGACAAGAAAAACATAGCCGACATGGTCTTGAAGCAATGCTGGGACGTTGCAAAAAGTATTTCCTTTGTTTTCCATCATCGGTCCGCAAAAACAGAGGCTAAGGAGATAACTATAGAGGATAAAGAAAATATACAAGTAAGTAAAAAAAGAAGAATCATGGATGATGAAGATTACTCTGAACCAGATGACAGTGCTGATGAAGATTATTCATGATTTTTTGTGGGTAATCATTGAAAAAATTAAGCCATTTAGTTTGTTGATTGTAAATATCTGTTTTATTTGTAAGTTAATTGTGGAGAAAATATATTTATTTGAAATTTTGAATGTTTTCATTATTGTGCTTCGTAAAGAAAGAATCAGTACACATTTTTCTCAGACATTTTGGTATAATATGTTTGGTGGCACAAAAAAAAAATAAACTATTTCAATATGTGTTAACTTGTTAGGAAATTAATGTTTATTTCATACATTGCACTAGATCAATTGGAGGGACAGAGAGAGTATTTTTATTGTAAACCAACAAAAGAAACATTGCGAAACATTAAATACAAAATAAAGTACTATAGACGGTCTTATCGCTAAGAGCGATCTCTTCCAGACTACCATCCAACCATCTATGGATAATTTAAATATACTATTATCGTGGATGTAATGCTAAATCGTTAATTCCACAGAAATAAAACTTTTTAAGTCATTTTTTTGGAGGGAAAAGCTAATAAAATTCAATAAAATGTACACTGAATTGATAATTTGATATTATTTGACAAAAATGTCACACATCACGTAATCTATGTTGAGCAGCTGATCTTCAAAGCGTACGCCCATTGAGGTGGTTGGGCTGAGAAACCACGTAATTCAGCCTCTGGGTTAATGTCGTAGGGACGTCTTATCACTTCCAACAAGAACTGTACCTGATCGAAAATAGATAGGTGAATATGTAATTAAAACAGAGAACCTTAACCCTTTGAGCGCGATCCGTCGATAGATCGACTCTCTATTAATAAAGTGCGGAGCGTCGAAATACCGATTATTGCGCAGTTTTTTTTATTGCTTAGATGGGTGGACGAGCTCACAGCCCACCTGGTGTTAAGTGGTTACTGGAGCCCATAGACATCTACAACGTAAATGCGCCAACCACCTTGAGATATAAGTTCTAAGGTCTCAAGTTTAGTTACAACGGCTGCCTCACCCTTCAAACAGAAACGCATTACTGCTTCACGGCAGAAATAGGCAGGGTGGTGGTACCTACCCGTGCGAACTCAAGAGGTCCTACCACCAGTAAAAAGTTTGCAGTAAGCAGTTTGATTATAGGTATTAGGCCTCGATCTGTATGGACTTGTCTTAGCGCACGCACGCATAACTTTTATCTTTGAATCATACTTCAACATACGTTGCAATTTTCGACCGACTTCAAAAATGAGGAGGTTCTCAGTTCGACTGTTTTTTTAAATGTTTGTTATTCCAAACTTTCGACAGTGTGAATTAATTTTGATGATTCTATGTTAATTTAAAAAAAATAGATTAATGAAAAAATCCGATCCGGTGGTAGATTCTGCGTGGGCTCACTTACTTATCGGTCCGTAAAGTAGTTGGAATAACCCCTTAGACTACCAAGGAATAGGTATGAAAAAAAAAGAATAATTCCAATGTCAAAAATAACAAAAAATCTAAAATATTATTTTTATTGGATAGACGGCTAGACGAGCTAACAGCCCTCCTGGTTTGAAGTGGTTACCGGAGCCCATAGACATCTACAAAGTAAATGCCGCCGCCCACGTTGAGATATAAGTTCTAAGGTCTCAGTACAGTACAACGGCTACCCCACCCTTTAAATTGAAACGCATTACTAAATCTAATCTGTTTGTTTAAAAGCCAACGCGGGTAGTTACCATTTTATGTGTCCCGAAATAGCTCTAACAGTTATTATTCAGTTAAAAGGGGGGACAGTCTGTACACGTTACAATTATTTTTGGAATTCGTCGTGGCCTAAAGGATAAGACGTTCGGTGCATTCGTGTTGAGCGATGCAGCGGTGTTCGAATCCTGCAGGCGGGTACCAATTTTTGTAATGAAATACGTACTTAACAAATGTTCACGATTGACTTCCACGGTGAAGGAATAGCATCGTGTAATAAAAAGCAAACCCGCAAAATTATAATTTGCGTAATTACTGGTGGTAGGACCTCTTGTGAGGCCGCACCGGTAGGTATCATCACCCCGCCTATTTCTGCCGTGAAGCAGTAATGCGTTTCGGTTTGAAGGGTGGGGCAGCCGTTGTGACTATAGTGAAACCTTAGAACTTATATCTCAAGGTGTGTGGCGCATTTACGTTGTAGATGTCTATGGGTTCCAGTAACCACTTAACACCAGGTGGGCTGTGAGCTCGTCCACACATCTAGGCAATAAAAAAAAAAGGCCGATCCATGGAAGTAATTTTGCTATTATTTAATTATTATTTTCCTACCTGTCCTAATAGGTAACCTCGAGGGGTTATATTGTTAGGTTCGCTCGCTTGGTGTAGGTGAGCTCACAGAGTTCGGCCGGACGAATTTTTTAACACTAGCCCTAGCAAGAACAGTGCTTCGCTGATACTACTACCGGATCGAAATTGCGACCCACTGCGAAGATTCGGCGTGAAACTTAGTGGGTTAAGTTGCACGACAAACCCTTCGTCGCGTTCGGTGCTTAGATAGTTAGGCTATACTTTTCCAAAGTCATCCTTTTCGGCGTCAACAATAGCTTCGTGCAGGATCCAATTGCGAGGAACGTAAATTGGATTGACGCTCAGCATGCGCCTCCGACGCTCATCCTCAAACATTCCAACTGAGCTCGCGTCAACTGCACAACCATTTTACGTTTACTCTCATTATTATAAAATAATACTAAGCCATTGCATAGCGTTTATCGCGAGCTTTGAGCGCGGCGACGGAATCAAGAAATTCCGTAACGAAAATAAAACCTAACACCCCCACTCCGCCTACCGTGTAGCTCGCGTTCAACACGTTCACACGTTGCGCTTGTGTAGTGTTTGTGAATAAGCGCGTATTATAAGTTACTTCAGTTACTTAAATCGTGACGAAATAAATTGAATACAGTATTCACAAAAACAGTAGGTATAGGTTTTTTCCCATTACTTCGAGTGCCTAGGGTGACTGGATCACGGTGGTTACCCAAGCTAATAGACATCTCTAAGTCAATGTCGGCTTGATTCATGGTGGAGGCTTAAAATGTCTATGCGACCCCTTAATTCGGTTGACATGAATGCTTCGCAGCAGAATGTTTACATGGTTGCACCACCGGTGTAGGTTTGAACTATACTGTGGCAGTGGCAGAAAGCAGTGACGAGATACTAATATATGAAGATAAATAGAATACTGCCAATACATATTAGCAGTTAAACTAGATAGGCAGCAGCTTAGCTCTGTCCCTGACATTACTGATGTCCATGGGCGACGGTAAGTATTCACCATCAGGTGGGCCGTATGCTCGTCTGCCTATAAGAACAATTAAGGAAATTACAGATCTCCCATGAAAATACTGAAAATGTTTTTAGGACCCTCTGACTTTGAGCTCCGATTTTAAAACCCACCAGCTTCCTTGTCGAGCCTCTCACGATACTGGTCGAGCCAGCAGCCCCACGAAGCGTGAGACGACAAACGTTTGAGCGACCACTTCTCTGATATCTTCACTTCGCTGACCAGCTCCGATGGTTCCAACTAACAATAAAACAGAAACAGTGTAACCTGAATGTCTCAAACTACCCACACATTTACGCTCTTACTAGATAGAAGATAGAGGTTAATATTTTTCCTAGGTGGTAGGACCTCTTGTGAGTCCGCACGGGTAGGTACCACTCTAGTAGTAGGGTAGGCCTGTTTCTGCCGCGAAGCAGTAATGCGTTTCGGTTTGAAGGGTGGGGCAGCCGCTGTAACTATACTGAGACCTTAGAACTCATATCTCAAGGTGGGTGGCGCATTTACGTTGTAGATGTCTATGGGCACCAGTAACCACTTAATATCAGGTGGGCTGTGAGCTCGTCCACCCATCTAAGCAATAGAAAAAAATTATCTCAAACTACCCACATATTTACGCTAATACTACATAGAAAATAGAGGTTAATATTTTTCTTCGGTTGAGCTTCGCATCTTACCTCAGCTAGTTGCCTGAACGTAGCAGTAAAATCGGCCCCAGTCTGCTGCATCATGTCTAACAACTTCTCTACCAGCTGCTCGTCTCCCCAACGCTCTTCTTTCAAACCGATCTTCATTAGAAACGTTTCTCTTGAGTGGATTATGTGGAATAGAGCATTTTAAGTTCTCTACGTAGAGGCATACCACTGTTCTATTCATGAGACTAAACATTTAAAAATATTAAGATGAAGTTGTGATCGTTTACCGGGCTATTCGTGTAAAACAAAAAAAAAAAAAAACGAGAATTAATATCTAGATGTTCTAGGTGTTTCTGCGGTTTGGCTGCACCCGGAAATTGTGCCAGTCCTTGTGCTATGATGCCCAGTTCCCGTACCATCCATCCATCCTTACATGGTACATCTATCCATGTACCATCGAGGATGATGTATGGATGGTTACCGCCAATACCGTGGAACGTTACGTCTGACCTACGAATTCCATTGCGATCGCATGCTGGAAAGGCCCCGAGCCACTAACAATCCCTCTTTCCCCAAAAACATATTCACATGGTATTTGGCCATGGTTTTTTTAATACCTATTCTGATAGCCTTGTGAGGCTATATCAGCGTTACCATAGTGTGTAGGTGAACTCTCGGGGCTCAAACCGGAGGTGTTGCTAATACTGGTTCTAGCAAAAGCCGTGCTTAGCAGAATCTACCACCGGATCGGAAACGCGACCCACTGAGAAGATCCGGGGAGAAACTCAGTGGAAAATAACGTTAAACAAACCACCAAGAATAACTAATTGCCATCCTATGAGTTAACATAAAATAACCTTACCCAATTAAGAAACTTACAATATCTTATTCTTGCAGTACGTATCCAAGGTTTTCAGGATGTGCAACATGTGCACTTGTTGTGATGAAGTCAATAACGGTTTCAAAGCATTCGCTAGTTGACCTATATTCCATACCACGACCTATTTTGTACACAAACATTATCGGTACAGCTTGTTTGGATTGAAAGCGGTGTGATGGAAAACAAATTTCTTAACTGGTGGTAGTCTGCACGGGTAGGTACCCTGCTTATTTTTGTCGTGAAGCAGTAATGCGTTACGGTTTGAGGGGTAGAGCAGCCGTTGTAAACTGAGACCTTAGAGCTCATATCTCAAGGTGGGCAGTGGCATTTAAGTTGTAGATGACTATGGGCTCCGGTAACCACTTAATACCAGGTGGGCCGTGAGATTGTCCGTCCAACTAAGCAATAAATAAAAAAATGTAACACATCATCATACATCAGGTTGCTTCGCCAAGGCATATTTTCCTTCACCGTCAGAGCAATTGGCCACAAAACCACTATCGTATGAATCAACGAATCCAAACGGACCGTAATCCATTGTTATCCCAAGTATACTCATGTTGTCAGTATTTAATAAGCCGTGCGTGAAACCCAAACCTGAAATTTTTATTTTTACGATCGAAGGTTTTTATACGAAAATGACGGTATTTTAATGAGAAACGTCAGCTAATTACAATGACATTTACCGGCTGTACCGCAATGTATTACTTTACTGGTGTAATTTTATTACTGGTGGTAGGACTCTTGTGAGTTCGCGCGGATAGGTAACACCGCCCTGCCGATTTCTGCCGTGAAGCAATAATGCGTTTCGGTTTGAAGGGTGGGGCAGCCGTTGTAACTAGAGACCTTAGAACTTATATCTCAAGGTGGGTGGCATATTTACGTTCTAGATGTCTTTGGGCTCCAGTAGCTACTTAACACCGGGTGGGCTGTGAGATCGTCCACCACTCTAAGCAATAAAAAAAAAGTAGGTACCGCTTGGATTTAAGGATTATCTCAAGAAAAAATGCAAAAGTTTACTATTAACGCTAAGTCTAATAAATTGTTCTGGTGGCAGGGCGTCTTTTGGGCGGTGTCACCACCTTGCCTATTTTGCCGTGACGCAGTAACGCGTTTCGGTTTGAAGGGTGGGGGTAGCCGTTAAATTGAAAAACTAAGACTTAGAACTCAAAACCTAAAAAAAATCGTGAACACGCAATCTAAATCAAAATAAATGCCTTAAGAGGTCATTGGACCCGCTCAACTGCTGACGAATTTACATTCGATTGCATGCAGAACTTTTTTAAAATCAATCTTCAAAATCATCCTTAGTGGCGTTCTCATGACTTCAATAGCTATTATTAACATCTTATAATCATGGTATTTTCTTAAGTTTTCGCGAATCACATATAAAGAAAGTAGTTATACTTATATATTACATTACACTCATATCGAGGTGTAAAAGGCTATCGGGTTTAAGCGACATTTTTGCAACTTTACAGGAGAGCTATTCAAAGTTTAAAATGTCGAAAAAATATCATAACAAATATACTTCTTCAGCTATTTAAATGGAGTAAATTTAATTGTAGTTCAAAATAAAAAAAACATAGAACTATTGATACTAATACCAATCAAAAGTACCTTTAATTACAAAGATAAATGTCGATTAAGCCACATAACTTTTCAACTCTCGATATGAGACTTCAGGTACCTCACCTTGCCATTTAGCCACCATATCGAGAGTTCTGTGAGCTATATCAGAGAACAATCTTATAAAACGATTCTCGTCTGATAAATGGATATCGGGAAAATGTTCCTGAAACAAAACTAACATCAAACCACAGACAAGGGCCTGAGCAATGACGTCACACGATTGCTGGCAACACTAGTGACATGAAAACATTTGGACGGTTGCAGCGATGTTCTCCAGGTCTACGGCTGCGGTCATAACTGATATGGAGAATAGAGGTAAGGAGAACCGTCTCATATGGGAAAAACTTCAAAAAGTGCCCCACTTTCAGCACTAAATAACAGTTGAAAAATCCTCCAGAATGGCGCTAGTATAGGCACAGGGTATGATGTAATGGGAAGTATGCTGAGTTAGGAAATTTAATACATTTACTGATTAGAGTAGTTAGTGACAGTTTAATATACAAGATCTCACATGTTTATGTAGTCCAAACTAATTTCGTCAATATAACCTAAAATTATTGCTGTGGTAAAACGTGGAGACATCGATTGCATTTTCTTATCAGCTTTAAATAAAATACTTTTTGTGATTTTGTAGTGCTGACAGTTCTTTCATCCTTTTTTATTTCTCTATCATAATCTAATAACTTTCAGCGCCTTTTTTTAAATTTACCCGGTTGCTACTGTAGCGCCACCCTTATTTAGAAGATTTTAACGGACACTTTTTCACACACAGAGACGGTTCTCCTTACCTCCATAATAACTGATCACCCTGCTCATCGCCTCTTAACGTTCAGAGTCCAAACCAAACCCGGTATAGTTAGGTATTGTTAGCAGACATGGACATATACCACGACCCTCCCTATTTCTGCCGTGAGGAAGCTATGTTTTGAGATTTGAAGAGCTACACAGCAATTACTCTGGTACTTTTTTAGCTTCGACTTTCCATCTCAATACGGTTTGTGTCATTGACATGACAATGGTTCGTCGTATCAGACCCGTGTCCGCTTACGTCGGTAGGTGTATCAGACAAGGTCAGATGTTGATATTGTCTAAAGGAATGCTCGTCGTGAATGACATACTGTTTCATTCAAATTATTTTAATTGAGATATTTTTTAAACCAAATCCCACTTCCATCGTATTCTAAAAGCGTAATAATATGTGAACTTAATTGAAGTTCAATTAAAAACATCGAACTGTTGATGCTACTTAATACCAAATAAAACTCACCTTTAGTTACAAAGATAAATGTCGCGTGTTAAGCGGAATGTCGTTTAAACCAAACAAACTTTCATCCCTCGTTAAGTTTTTTATTTATTGCTTAGATAGGTGGACAGCCAATCTGGTGTTAAGTGGTTACTGGAGCCCATAGATATCTACAACGTAAAATGCGCCACCCACCTTGAGATATAAGTTCTAAGGTCTCAAGTATAGTTACAATGGCTGTCCCGCCCTTCAAACCGAAACGCATTACTGCTACACGGCAGAAATAAGCAGGGCGGTGGTATCTACCCGCGCGGACTCGCAAGAGGTCCTACCGCCAGTGATTACGCAAATTATAATTTTACGGGTTTGATTTTTATTACACGATGTTATTATTCCTTCACCGTGGAAAGTACTTAAATGAAAATGTTTACTTTGATAATGAAATCGGTCAGCTGTCTCAAGACGGTCAGCTCTCCGGCGCGACTCAGAACTTCCAAGGACCCAAAACGGAACCAGCATTTCGCTAATCTGAGGACGACGGCGGCGCTCTCCCGCCGAGGACACCCAGAGTAATACATGTCCCGGACTACGGCCTCATCGCTGACTGCAACGATCATAGCGAGGGGTGAATACGCGACAATTTTTTTTTATTGCCCTTGTAGGCAGACGAGCATACGGCCCACCTGATGGTGAGTGGTTACTGTCGCCCATGGACTTCAGCAATGCCAAGGGTAGAGCCAAGCCGCTGTCTACCGAATAATCGCCTTTTCGCATTAATAGTCTACAATTTTCCAAAAATATTCAAAATTGAGTTAATACGCGTGTAAACATTTGGTATCACCAGTATTTTAATACGCTTTTATTAGCTTCATACGTATGTATGTAACGGAATCTTTGAACATGATTTTGAGCCTCTTCAAAATGTCGGATTAACTCGAAATTTGGTATACTTATTAAGGACCGATAACAATTCAATATATAAAAAAAAATTGAAAAAAATATATTGAAAAAATTTAAATTCAACTAAAAAATGGAAAATAAATTTGAATTAAAAATAGTGTAAGGAAAAATTATTTTTTGTAGAAATAAAGCGTGGTTTATCCAACCATCTTACCGATGACAGCGGCCGCTCGTGTTGTGGGCACGCCCAGATAGTGGCAGGCTTCACTGACCACCATTTCCCTGATGGCCGCACGTAACACCAAGCGACCGTCACGCATCCGGGAGTACGGCGTCGGACCTGACCCTTTCAGCTGCAGTTGCCATCTCTCATTGCGACTGAACAAAAATACAAACCGCATCTACGTCTTGTAGTTGAGGACTTCTTAATTAGCTTATAAGTAACTAGCTTTTGCCTGCGACTTCGTCCGCGTGGAATAGTTCACAAATAATGCTTTATTTTAGAACAAATTTGGTTAGCATAAAAAACACGCTATAGTGAGTCAACCTTAACATATAGACATATGCTATCGCGGACTTTTTTTTAGATCTTTTAAAGGGGAACAATTCTGTCATACATTATTTTAGCGAAGCTTTAACCGCTTTTGCAGCGCACGCAGCGGAAGCTCTCAAAAGGGAAATAAACCTCGATTTTGAAACATTCTTTCTTAGTGCTCCGCTTGTATTGGTCTTAGCGTGATGTTATATAGTCTATAGCCTTCCTCAATAAATGGACTATTTAACACTGAATTTTTCAAATCGGACCAGTAGTTCTTGAGATTAGCGCGTTCAAACAAACAAACTCTTCAGCTTTATAATATTAGTATAGATTAGTAGGTCCCGTCAACGAGTACCCAAGAAAGGCCGCGGTACGCGAGAAATGGCGACGAAGCGCATCACCACCCGAACTAATGACCGTGACCACTCTGCCCAAAGTGCAAACGACTAAGAAGATAAATCAGCTTTCTTAGATATAGGCAGATTTCGAGACGCTCCCACCGCTTGGTATGAGCGGATGCAACCCAGCCTAGATTCCAGCGGCCGCAATGCTTGCAGAGTAGCCGAAGAGAGGATGATTTTTTTTATTGCTTAGATGAGTGGACGAGCTCACAGCCCACCAGATGCTAAGTGGTTAGTGGAGCTCATAGACATCTACAACGTAAATGCGCCACCCACCTTGAGATATAAGTTCTAAGGTCTCAGTATAGTTACAACGGCTGCCCCAAACCGAAACGCCTCACTGCTTCACGGCAGAAACAGGCAAGGCGGTGGTACCTACCCGTCTGGACTCACAAGAGGTCCTACCACTAGTAAGATGGCACTACATTATGATGACAAAGATCACGGCTGGAGAAAGAATTCGCTTTTCATTCTTCTTCCCAGTCGCACACTCTTGACAGAGTGGTCGTGGTCATGCATCAGTCGGATCCTGCGATACCGATGCTCTCGCGATGCGACGCCATGTGGCACGGTGTTTCGCAGAGTGAGAGCAATCATATATGTTGGAGTGAGTCAAAGATTTTATGAGGTCGGTCCATCGTGTTGGAGATCGTCCGCGTTCGCTTTTGATACCTTCAGTAAATACGTGAACGCAAAATTACATAGCTTAATCGCATTGTCTATTAGCTCAGTATCTAATGTACAATATTTCATGCTTGAATTCCATATGCCTGTGAATAAAATACATTGCATTGTTTTATAAGGCTAATACCCAAGACTCATCCACCCGTGCGTGGTCAATGCTTACAAATCAAGGCGGGGAATAAAAGGCAAAAGTTAAAAAAAAAATTTGAATGTTTTATCATGTATGCTCACCTATTAACATATTCTCCGATGATATGAGCCCGCCCGTCTCCGAGTTGACCAGCCCATAGACCATATTGATGACCTCCATAACTGAAAACGTACATATGTATGTATATAGATTAACATACCGATAATTTTTACAAAACTAAAATGTAGCGAAATAGGTAACGTAAAACTAAAGTATTACCTACCGTAACAATATTTTAAATTATGTCCACTTAACGAGAATACCGGACAAAATACTAAAATATACAACAAACTTATTATGTTACTATTATGTTATATGTGTATATACTATTGTTACGCCGGTAACAGTAACGCCATCTATCGCCGAATAGTCGAACGAATATCGAAGGACCTAGAAGCACCTAGAACGCTCGAGAAGTACAACGCCATCTATTGACAGATAGCGGAAACCACTACTAGAGGTGTGTGTGGAATATTCTCGATAATGCTAGGGATGAGGTATCGGCTATAAAAGCGTTGTAGAGATGGCACGCAGTCGTCAATAATCGGAACTAGTCGAAGCGAAACCGCGAACGGATCATCTGAAGCGAAGCGGAACAAGAGAATTGAGAGTTTTAAAGTGTTTGTTGAGTGTTTCAAAGTGTTTTAAGTGTTGAATACAGTTTTTTTTAGTTGTACTTTGGTAGAATTTTATTTATCCCGAACCCTAGCGCGTAGCACTATTATGTTATTATATCGTGTTGACCGTAGTGCTGGACTCCTTCGGGTCCCCACGGACCACTTTGGAAACTACGCATCTAGATAAATATTATTTTAGTATATTTTGTTCGGTTTTCACGAGTCATAGACATAATCCGTGATGCCCGTGGACCATATAGGCTGTAAGTATTCGTAGCATAGAAAATAATACGAGTATAACACAATTAAAAAAGCCGAGATTGAACCGTAAATTGTATTTAATATACCTATTTATATTTTTTTATTGTTTAGATGGGTGGACGAGCCACCGGGTGTTAAGTGGTTACCGGAGCCTATGGACATCTAGAACGTAAATTCCGCCACCCACCTTGAGATAAGAGTTCTAAGGTCTCAGTATAGTTACAACGGCTGCCCCGCCTTTCAAACCGAAACGCATTACTGCTTCAGGGCAGAAATAGGCAGGGTGGTGGTACCTACCCGTGCGGACTCACAAGAGCTCCTACCACCAGTAATTACGCAAATTATAATTCGGGTTTGATTTTTATTACACGATGTTATTCCTTCGTCCTGGAATCCAATCGTGAACATTTGTTAAGTACGTATTTTATTAGAAATTTTTTTACCCGGCTGCGGGATTCGAACACCGGTGCATCGCTACATACGAATGCACCGGACGTCTTATCCTTTAGGCCACGACGACTTCAGACTTCAGATTTTATTGCTCTAGTGGCTGTTTTTTTTCTGTTAGACTTTTGCGAATTTGTTTATATTAATGTGGTGAGCAGAAAACATTTACCGATGTGCAATAGGCAAAGCGCCGTAAGGAAGTTTCCTGCCGGATACAAACTCCACGAATTCCTCTCGATTCGATACATCCGGATCCATGTCTAAAATGTTAGCGAGTGCATCTACAGAGACACACACGAGTCTAACGTTATTTTCCAGTGGAATCGGAGTAGCCTGAATCAAAACGTTCATACAATATTTTATCTTATTATAATCCGTGATATATTATTGTAATGAAATTAAGATGAAATGAAATGCGTTTACTTCAGGCAAATTAAGCCCATAAAATTAAAATTACAATTTATCAGAATTATTAAAAACAAAAATGAAACCAAATCAAATGTAACCGAATCAAAATTATTAAAATTAAAATTGTCAACTACTAATATAAAATTAAATTTAATAAAGACACACAATACAACAAATAATTAAATAATTTTAACTGAGTAACCGCCACCATACCATGAAGTCTTCTCCTGCGTGCTTAGTGTGAGTTTTTTAACGTTTTCGATAGCGTAAAAGTTAGCTCATTCATATTTGTATGGAATGGGAACATTTGCGTACGTTTGCCGCTAGGGGCGCTGTTCCAACTGCATACAAAGTTGGGTTAACTTTTACGCTATCGAAAACGTTAACAAACTCGCACTAAGCACACAGACTGTAAAATGTTGTATAATGAATTTAACAACCGGAACTATGTTCCGTATTTTGAGACACTACTCATGTGGGTTACAGTGACAACTTCCAGCTGAACAAAACCGATAAGCTTAAAATCAAATACTTTTTTTACTGGTGGTAGGACCTCTTGTGAGTCCGCGAGGGTAGGTACCACCGCCCTGCCTATTTCTGCCGTGAAGGAGTAATGCGTTTCGGTTTGAAGGGTGGGGCAGCCGTTGTAACTATACTTGAGACCTTAGAATTTATATCTCAAGGTGGGTGACGCATTTACATTGTAGATGTCTATGGGCTCCAGTAACCACTTAACACCAGGTGGGCTGTGAGCTCGTCCACCCATATAAGCAATAAAAAAAAACAATCTTCCGAAAGATCTCTTTGGCAAGCGTTAAAAGAAGACGAAGTATCGGTAAAGTGATCGGCGGTTTATAAATGCTGAAGATGACGAAGCCAAATATGGATACGTTTTTTGGAATGATGTTGGATTGCTGATAGAACAGGGGTATTTCCAGCGTTATCAGGACGGGTGGGGGAATCTCGAGGGTTCGGCTCGGTGGGGGCGGATACCATACGCCCGGGCTTACGTCAAGTTTTTTTTTTTATGATTTTAATATGATAGCTTTGAGAGGCTATTTCAGCTTCGCCCTAACGTTTGTAGGTGCGCTCACGGGGCTCAAACCGGAGAGTTGCTAAAACTGACCCTAGCAAGAGCAGTGCTTCGCAGAATCTACCACCGAATCGGAAACGCGACCCACTGAGAAGATCCAGCGAAAAACTCAGTGGGCTGTGCCTATGGGTTAGTTCGCTCGAGGACGGTGACCGGTGCTTGTGGTGCCTAAAAGCACGGTTAATGGATCAGGGAATTTAATGGATCATGGTCATGTTTCTACTAATTAGTCTTCAATACGAACGCTATGTACCTCAGAGAACACGACGTTCTTAACATTCGATGAAATTTGTTCGTTATTTTCATCGATTGGCAGTAAAATGTACTTAGGATATTGACTGAATTTCCACTCGGCTAAGGTTCTTTTCAGTGCGGTCGCCTCACCTTCCATCTTCATTTTAAATCAGAATTCACAGTAAATATATGAGAAAATCGAATTTAAATAATCGTTTTTGAGCTTGCTTTAATTGTCAAATTTTATTTTTGATCCAAGATGACGTTTTCGATTACATACTCTTTCTCAAGTCGTCAATGGAATCCATAAAGTATGGCGTCACTTAATTTATTTAATGTTAATTAATAATTCACATACATTAATATTGTGTTTTGTTGTTATACAGAAAGCAGAGCAAAGCAGTCCTTAATGTACTAGTAATAGGGTGTACAGCGTACAATAAGTCTGCACGTGGACCACTATCCTGCTTGTTTATGCTTATGCTATATGCTTATGCTTTATTATCCTTATGCTTTAAGCTAACCCGTTATGCCGTCCGGTTTTAAGGGTAGGAAATTCGTCAGGTCTCAAGTTGGACCGCGATTGTGATTTCTAAAAAGCGAATATCGCATATATTTTTTCTAAATTCACAAGAAGAACATTAATCACCGTTCTCTAAATTTTACTGCTTATTTGCTTTCTATGCGCTAAGGACTGATGCACAGTATAGTCGAAGAATATCATAATGAATATGGGTTAGGCGCAAGACGAGAATAATGAATTACATCCATACCTACCCATACAATAATTAACTTATAACTCAACTTGTCGTGTTCCCGCCAAAAACTGATTTGACATTCGTCCGCATCGGCTTTCCCATCTTCACTCGCACTCACATATTTTATTTTCTCTTAACAGCTTATCAGCCTAGCCAACATAAAAAACTAAACCTCCATTCGAAAATTGAGAAATATTACATAATATATATAACATAAAAATTGGTATCCCTAACCTGGCACAATTCTAAAATTTGTAGTGCGGCGGCTTAACTTTTTAATTTAAATTTCCCGCCATTAAAGTCATTGCCTTTAGGAAGCATAGTGTGGGGAAGCATTTATATATGAACCGTAATTGTCGTAAAGTGCGGTCTTTTATATCCAACCAAACTACATCATAATATGCAATGGTCAACAATATCTATGTTTGCTGTTTATTTTATATATTTTTCAGCACTGTCAATAAAAATATGTGATTTTTTTACAAAAATGGAAGTGACGGAATAGTGATTTTTTTATTTGGTTATTTCGGTGTATCTCATTAACCTTTAGCATCTGTGAAAGCATAATTTTGGCAAACGAAAAAAACGTTGGACTTGAATTTTTGGGTTCGACTAAAAACTCTAACTACTGAGACATTTTAACAAATATTTTATAGGTTTTCAAATCAATTTTACATTTGTAAATACAAAGATACCCACTTGTATGAAGATCCTCCCTTCTTAGTCTATCATGAAATACAAACTTTATAGTCCCTACCTCCCTATCTATAAACTTGCTACTTAAAAAATATTCGTTTATATGACGAATCCTTTTTCGCATTCGACGGGTTCGACGAGAATGATGACCGATGTTTTAAATACCTACCTAAAAGCACCAAACGTGGATCGGGAGGATCCGATATGACCTGCTACGGGCGACGATGACTTGTCATTTTGACTTGATGATTTTGTGGTTTGGTCGTCTGGATCGGGTTTAAAAGACAAAGAGTGCGACTTAAATTGCTGATTATTTAACTGTTACATAATAGTATTTTAAAGTGTCGTGAATATCAGTTGAAAAATTTAATATAGTAAGAGTATTAAATTAAGTATTAGTAGAGGATAAACTGTTTTAATGATTGAACCGGAATTATTTTTAAATTGTTTAATTTCCAAACTCTGAGCGCATAATAAACGTCAGTACTAATTTGGAAATTGTTTCTTTCTGTTACCTTGCCGTAAACTTTCTCTGTCGTCACTTTTGTACAATTTCCGCTAAAGCAAAAATGATGAGCCTATCTCTATTATCCGACACCAGTGACCACGAATCACGACATCCAGACATTCAAACACCCCGACAGATAGTGCAAACTCATTAAATAATGCAGTCTGATGTCGGAACGAGAATACGAAAAAATTTACACGTATTGTAACTATATTAACTGTATCAGTGTACATGTAGGTGCATTGCATAACCATAATTTCGGAATCTTATTTGAATAGTGATTGGCGAGTCGAGATGATACAACCCTAGAAAGAATCGTATTCGTGCCAGAATTATAATCGAGTATACGATAGCCTCACTTCTCGACTTACTAATCGAGATGATTTTTGATTGTTTGGATTCGATCGATTTGCCCGTGAGATAGATTATTTTGATGTAACGTAGTGATTAAAATATACTTTGATTAAACGGTTTTAAATATCACGAACTCGCGACTGTCGATTCAAGACGAAAGTTCAAGATATTGAAATTGTAATAGGTGATCGACTCTAAGTCGATTTATTGAGATTTGTTGAGATGTTCAATAGTCGAGATAATCGACTTGAGCATGTTGAATTTTGATATGCCTCGCTAATTGTTTTTAAATTATGTAAAGCGAGCAGGTGTAAAAATATATTTTACCATTATTGCTATTTTCGATTGTAGATCAGAGTCACTTGATTCTAAGTGAAGGTAAAACACCGAGGAGGGTGTTATTCATCTTACCTACTTAGGACTTTAATAGTGACATTCAAGGCATATATATATATTACCATATAATTATGTACTAGTGTATTGTTCTGCTGTCGTATGACCTGATTTTTTATTATAACTGACGATTGATTTCCTGAGCAAAATTACAAATTTTCAATAATTAAAACACAGATTTTAAATTGAACATATCGGAAAGTTCTTATCCTAAATACTACACATATAAATGCTGCTAATAATTTCTTATCTGCATGATTTACAATATCATAGTATGTAGTAATAAAGTAATAATGTAGTAAACTGGTCAAGGTCAGTGCTACCATGTTAAGTGTTCATTCAATTTTTTTCTGACAGAAAATAGATCAAATTAGTCGACAGAATTTTGATTCTACCATTTCTACCTTCTTACCCACTGCTTATCCGGTGTGAAATTCGTTAGTTCAGCGACCGCAATTTCACTTTCGTGAGCTGCTTTCTCGTTTTCTCACTTTCGAAAAAGTCCAATAGTCGTGTGAATCAAACCCGTTTCTGTGCGTAGTAAATTTTAGTGAGAGGTGCAGTTTAATTGGTGTAAGTTGTGTCCGATTTTACTGCTCGGTGCATGGATTTTTATTAATGAATATGGTGTATACGGAGAAATATTTAAAGGAGAAGCTGACCCAGGAACTGGACGCCGTTCACGTCGTAAGTACGATCTGTCAAAATATGTATTGACTTTTTGCGTTTGCCGCGTTGTAATTTATCAGATTTGAATGTAAATCATTTAAAAACGTGAAAAAAATCAATCACACGTGACAATGACGAAAAGAGCCGATCCAGATAGGTTTACGGTAACAAAAGATGCGCTTTTGCCGGGTATATTTTTCGCATTACTTGTTCGTTGGTGTGTTGCCGCATATCCGTATTCTGGATATCGTAAACCACCGATGTATGGAGACTTCGAAGCTCAGAGACATTGGCAAGAGATTACTGTTCACACACCGGTAACAACGTGGTATCATAACACGACGCAAAATGACCTTGAATATTGGGGCATGGACTATCCTCCGTTATCGGCGTATCATAGCTTGTTGATGGGCCTCGTTGCGGACTGGCTGGATCCGGAATCCGTGAGGCTCTTCGCGTCAAGAGGCTACGAAGATAACTCTCACAAAACATTCATGCGCTGGACGGTATTCCTGAGTGATTTGTATTTCTATGCGACAGCAGTCCTATGTATATGCATAGATGCGGAACGTGTGAGAGCTAAAGAAACAAAATGGGTGTTCAAGAGGACTGATCTATCAACTATCTTGTTTTTATTGTACCCCGGTTTAATTCTTATCGATCACGGTCACTTTCAATACAATTGTGTGTCACTAGGTTTGTTTTTGTGGGCCACTTTCTTCATAATAGCCATTGAGAATGACGTGTTAGCGACAATATTCTTCGTTTTTGCTCTGAATTATAAACAGATGGAATTGTATCATGCATTACCCTTTTTCATTTATTTGCTTAGAAAGTGTTTTATTGGAATACCTCCACGTAGTAAATTTTCTCATATTGTTCACAAATTTAACAAATTAGCAGTTGCTGTAATATCTTGTTTTATTATTATATGGTATCCCTTCACCAAGTCTTGGGATAATATATCTCAGCTTGTACATAGGTTATTTCCAATCAAAAGAGGAGTATTCGAGGATAAAGTTTCTAATATATGGTGCTTTGTAAATGTTTTTGTAAAATTAAAAGACGTGTACACAAATGAGGAGATGGCTAGAATGTGCCTGGTAGCAACTGCAGCAGCTGCTCTACCGTCATGTATCGATTTATTTTTAAGAATCAACAAAAAAAAATTTGTACTTTGCCTCATAAATGTTTCACTAGCGTTCTTTATATTTTCGTTTCAAGTTCACGAGAAAACAATATTATTGGTGGCTATACCTGTAGCTTTGCATCTTCCTGAAGATCCCTTCATGTGCTTTTGGTTCCTACTCATATCTACCTTCAGTATGCTGCCATTATTCCTGAAAGATGGTTTACTCATACCTTTCATATGTACAAATGTTATTTACATTTGTTTCTACAGCATATGTGTGAAATTAGCTCATCCGAATAGTGATTTTCTATCATTTTTCAGTGCGAATAGAATTGACAAGATAGTACGGCCACATCAACATGAAAACTCAGTACTAATGACACTACTGAGCACGAATTTCTTTTTTTCATTCATTTGTATGATATGGTTGATAGTGGCCGCGGTATTCATCCCTCCACCGGTTTCATATCCAGATTTGCCTGCATTGCTCATTTCCGTTTTCTCATTCTGCCATTTTGTTTTATTCTTCATATATTTTAATTATCAACAGTTTTCTATGCCAATGTGTTTGCCAGTCGCTCAAAAAGCTAAAACTAAATAATACAGTTATAAAATGAGGTAAAATATTTACTTATTAGTTCATAAAATAATTTATATGTCATCATTCTTTCCTATTACCCTCTACTGGGGTGTAGGGCTCGAATAAAATTTTTCCATTTATATCTTGGGCAGTCTGTTCTAGCTCCTCCTACGTCATGCCCAAGACCCCTAGCTCCTGCTCCACCGAGCGACGCCAAGTTTTTCTGGGGCGGCCTCTCTTCCTTTTGCCTTATATGTAGCAAAAATAAATACAATTTTTATGTTTCAACAAAAATATATTTGTAGTTTTTTAGTACAATGAATATAAAGTATTTAAAATAAATGTAGAACAAATGAAATGTGAGGTATTTTTTTTGTGAAAAGAATTATTCAAATAAAACAACTTGAAGATGTTACAAATGAATTTTTATTTATTTAGTGCTTAATTTTTTTATTTTATGTCTCTTCTAACATTTTTTTTTTACATAACATTGGCCACTATAACTTTTATGATTGTTTTTTCAACATTGTGCTAATATTTTCCAATTTTATGAATTAATAATTTATATTTGCTGTAGGAAACAATAAAGGAATCATTATTGATAAGGAAGAATGATGATGAATCTGGATAGACATAATTTTTTTCACAATTCAACCGTATAGTGCCTCCTTTAGTTAAATTGGGAACATTCAATCATGCCACCCTACAAATAATAATCTAATATGATGTATCAAAGACCACTTTAAACCATTGTAACTAATAAAGTGTGCCTCTCCAAAGTCATATGCGAAGAATTTAACTTGTCTTAGACCACTTTAAATGCAATAACTTATGGAATTATTTACATTATTATTTTTATACTTTATATAATATACTTAAAACAGTATTATTGAATAGGTTGCAATTTAACATAAATTAATTAAAATACCACAGTATTACACTATATCTAGTTGAAATTTCCTTCCTCAGTTACTCAGGAAACTGATATTAATAATACTAATAAAATATAGTTTAAATAATTTAAATTAAAAAAACATTTTATAAGCACGCTGAGCTAAAAACATTTTTTTTTTTAAGAATAGCAACTGTTTGCTTCAGAATACTGTTGGTGCTGATGGTACCTTTCGAGAGTGCTCTTAACATGCTAAATGATCTTGGATTATTACATCTTAACATCAAACGAAACCGGTTTAGCTGTTTAAGAGACTATGGTGCAAAATGCACAAAGTATAATAACTAAAAGTGTACAGAAAATACGATACCTCTAAATTTCTAACAGAGCGACGCTAGTTTATCATTTGGGAATGACCATGAAATATGAATAAAAAATGCGCTCTGAAAACAAAAAAAATATATATGTATAGATTAATATTTAAAAAAAAAACTACAGCTTTATTGCAAACCGAATTAAAATTATCGTATTGTCATCAAAAAACCCTGATACTTGTGCAAAGATTCAAATTAATTGAACGTTCTGAAGCCAGTGAACATTAGGTCTTGCTGTTTTTCACGGTATCCACTTCGAATGACCCACATAGAAACTTCTTAAACGCAAGTAGTAAACAATAATTAGTATTTATTATACATGTAGTTTAAAAAAACACTTTAGTCCTTCATCATCATCATTCTCCTGCCATTCTCCCAGTCACCTGGGATCGGCGCAACATGTTTTCTCTTTCCATACTCCTTTATCATATACCATTTCTTTGCTCACGACGATATGTGTAAGAGGAGATCTTACACATATCGTCTTTCACGAAATTCATCCATTTTTTTTTAGGTCTACCTCTTCCTCTAAAGCCTTTCACGTTCATAGTTAAAACTCTCTCAACAACCTCATTGTCATTTCGTCTCATCACATGTCCAGACCATCTCATCTCTCAAGTCATTATTTTTTTATTATATTAGTGGTCCTGACCAGGCTAGTCATTGGACTTCGATACGGGTATTAATTTTCAAGTTAATAGAATGTTTGGAAGTTGGTGAAAATTTTGTCGAAATATTGAACTTTGTATGGTTCGCGCGAAATTTGAATAGCACCTAAGGCTACCAACGATTAGATAGGTAAAAAATGTGTTTCAATACAGGTCGAGCTAATAAAAGCATATTTAACAAATACCCACCACAATCTTACACGTCATTTCGGATCCTCCCGATTCACTAACGGTGCTGTTATGTACCTCAAGCACCGGTCATCGTTCTTGTCGATCCTATCGCTTGCGACGAAGGGCTCGACGAGTAAATTAACCCTCAGACACAGCCCACCGAGTTTCTCGCCGGATCTTCTCAGTGGGTTGTGTTTCCGATGCGGTGGTAGATTCTGCGAAGCGCGGCTCTTGCTAGGGTTCGTGTTAGCAACGTCGTCAGGTTTGAGCCCCGTGAGCTCACCTACTAGTTAAGGTTACGCTGAAATAGCCTCTCAAGGCTCTCAGCTTAGGTAGGATTTAAAAAAAAAAAAACAATCTTATTGTTGGTAGATAATAAAAACAAAACTTATTGACCATCAAAGTTTATCAAAGAGACAAATGTTGTCGCAAAAGGTATTCTATTAAGAACAATGCGGTCAATTCAGCTTTAACCCATATAAACTAAATGAAAGCTTTTGAATTCACAATTGACAATTAGTAGGTGTGACTTGTAGCGAAGGTCAATTCGACCCAGTTGTGTAAAGAATAAATAAATATTAAAATAGACTATAAATTATGAATGTAAACAAATAAAACAATATGCGTCTGGAATTAATTATTATTATTATTTTGTTTTGTCTTTTTTTTTTATATTCTTTCAAACGCAAACGACTTGCTTTTATGCTTTTTAATGTATTATTACGAACGAGAGTCTAAAAATAATGTAACCTTGCTCAAAAATGAACCTGCATCAATATAAGTTTTTTAATTTTTTTATTGCTTAGATGTGTGGACGAGCTCACAGCCCACCTGGTGTTAAGTGGTTACTGGGAGTCCATAGACATCTACAACGCCACACACCTTGAGATATAAGTTGTAAGGTCTCAATATAGTCACAACGGCTGCCCCACCCTTCAAACTGAAACGCATTACTGCTTCACGGCAGATATAGGCGGGGCGGTGGTACCTACCCGTGCGGACTCACAAGAGGTCCTAGCCCCAGTGTGGTCAGAGCGCGGAGGGCCCAATCTCGGCGGTCCGTGCTGGAGTCATGGTCCAGACGGCTGGCTGATCCTTCGGCTGGTCGTAGGACCGTCGAGGCGATTTGCCCGGTCCTTGTGGATTGGGTGAATCGTGAAAGAAGACGCCTCACTTTCCGGCTAACGCAGGTGCTCACTGCGCATGATTGTTTCGGTGAGTTCCTGCACCGGATCACAGTCGAGCCGACGGCAGAGTGCCACCATTGTGGTTGCGACTTGAACACGGAAGAGCATACGCTCGTCGCCTGCCTCGCATGGGAGGGGTGGCGCCGTGTCCTCGTCGCAAAAATAGGAACCGACTTGTCGTTGCCGAGTGTTGTGGCGTCAATGCTCGGCGACGACGAGTTGTGGAAGGCGATGCTCGACTTCTGCGAGTGCACCATCTCGCAGAAGGAGGCGGCGGGGCGCGTGAGAGACGCACAATCCCGCCGCCGTCGAGCGGGGGCCAGGGAGGCGGATCTCGCCCAAGCCATGGCCCTCTAAGTGTTTCGTGTCCCCCTCACATGTCGGTCTGGGGACCGGCAAGGGGGGGCCTAAGAAGACGACGTGCAAGCTGCTCTGCACGCGTTTTACGCAAGAGCATCCGGGTGATGGAAGGCCGGCTATCCTCGACCTAAGCTGGTTCTGGCCCAGCGGGGTATTCCGTAGGGTAACCCACTCTAACCGGCGCCATCTAGGCGGGCTTCGGACAGTCTGCCGACCGAGAGGGCTAGTGGTCACGGCGCCGACGACCACCAGTCCGGCGTCCCGAGGGGGAGGGGGATGGATGAGATGTGCTCCGCACTAAACGCTTCACTTTCCTCCCTTTGCCTTTTCATGAGTTCTGTCTCATGCGAGGTTTGGATGTCGGTTGTTGAGCGACAGGAGGCTTTAGTCAGTTCGACTTTGACAGACCCCACCCGTCGTCCCCAGAGAAGGGCGGAAGTCCGGCGATTTCCTCCTGACAAAAAAAAAAACAATTACACACACGATAACTTAACCATCCGCATAGTTTTTAAATTGGTAAGTAATTTTAAAGTAATTTGGCTATGGGAGTTTAAAGAATCATTTCATTTTGAAAAAAAAAAAGGGTTTCTTGCACAAAATATTTTGAGAATCCCCGATGTAGAGCAATGAAAACATATGATTAGGGTTACTCTTCAACTTCTCGGTCAACCGATCTATCTAGTCCGCGACCGGGCCGTAGATTGCACCATAAAACGGGCACGACTCGATTGATTAGCCCACAAACGTTCGGCATGCGCGGTGTGTGCCGTTTTCACCGACGATTGCATAATTACATGCATGATTTCGTTGGGCACGCGCGCGCGTGTCAAGTGCGTGCCACGATGCACGCCATCGGAACCGTTTGCATTACACGACGGAACCTCTGAAGCACGGGCCTCTCTAAACGACAGACCCCAAACATCTACATTAGACGACAGCATCTAAGTATCAGCCTACACTAACAGTTACAGAAGCGCTCAGAGTATTTATTGGTCCCCGACACCGAATTTGCCTTGATTTCTACAACGTAGGTAGTTGCAAATGGTCTCTAATGACACAAGTTCAATGACCTCGCGCGTCAGAGGTTTTAATTTTTTTAAATTTCACATAAATGCTCTAACAATATTATTCCTAATAATTTCATTTAATATTATCAAACTTAGAAACGAAATTGAAATAAGTAAAAATCTCGTTAAATGATTCTTTTTGAAATCATGTTTTTTTTATATTGCGTAGATGTGCGGCCGAGCTGACGATCCACCTGGTGTAAGGTGGTTACTGAACACTGAACTGACATCAGTGAATGAAACGTTGTCGCCATCCACCGTAAGACGTGAACTCGAAGTCTCAACTGAATTAAGTAACGGCTACCTGACTTTTCAAAACGGCATGGATGACTGCTTCGCGCTAAGGATAGGCAGGATGATGAAACCTATCCGAGTGGATTAACAAACGCCCGATCACTATTCAAATTCCGGTTGAATGTTGTAAAAATCAGAGAATGCTACTATTCATTCTTCGGTGAATCTTGTAAGCCTTATAATTGTGATAAAATGAAGTATCTATTATTAATTGCATATGGCTTCTTAACTCTGATGGTAGTTTGCTACTGTCGCATCGAGGCGCTGGCAATACTAGGGGTAAGACCGCCGTCAAGCGAATCCGGTTCACACAAACTATGAAAGGAGTCAGGCATATGTCTTCGCGTGTGAACAGCCTTTCTTGTGTACGCGGGAACACATGCCGTCGCGCCAACTGGCCGGTCTAATGAGCGGACTTGTCCGTGATTTATGAGGAAATGATGGGTATACTGGCTTAGAATATATTTGATAATGCGTAATGTGTCTAGGAATGATGTCTAGTAGTGAATACGTAATTCTTTATAATGTAGATAAGCGCGGAAGTTTAAAACAATAAATATATCATTCCTAATACTGTGTATGATTTTGGTTTTCGAAACGTTTTTTTTTATTAGCATTGTAGGTAGATGAGTATTAGGCCCACCTGACTGTCGATGGTTACCGTCTTTCATGCACGTTACCGGTCCCAGGAATCCATCTCAGCCATTGTGTTTCTGAACAGCAATAACATAGTGTCTAGTTTCTGTCCTGCAAACGAATCTTCTGGTGAGTACTTATCGGTAGGCCGCTGCTTGGCTGTGCCCCTAGAATTGCTGATGTCCATGGGCGACGGTAACCACTCTCCATCAGGTGGCCGTATGCTCGTCTGACTACAAGGGCAATAAAAAAAATTAGTAAGTTGTACAAAGCAACTTACCCGATTGCTCTTTGCCTGACAACAAACCTGACGTTGTTGCTAACACGAACCCTAGCAAGAGCCGTACTTCGCAGAATCTACCACCGGATCGAAAACGCGACCCACTGAGAAGATCGTGCGAGAAACTCAGTGGGCTCCGGATTGCTCAATTACTACTCATCATGAGCGAAATAGGTACGGTTGAGATACCAACTAGCTTTCAAACGTAAAGGATAATGTAAATTCAATATGGGCCACACAGAAAAACTCTAATGGCTGTTTTGATGCAGAATGCGTTGCTCATAATAGAAGGCAATCTTGGAAAGCTGAACGCACTTCTAAACCTGGGAACCTAAAGATCTTAAAGCTACGTAGAATAAAAGTATAAGAAACATCAATAAGATTCTGGCCCCGTCATTTTTACCGATTCTCAAAACTGGCTCGTTTTAGTGCCTCTGCGGTGGTAAAATCTCAGCTTTTTTTTTATTGCCCTTGTAGGCAGACGAGCATACGGCCCACCTGATGGTGAGTGGTTACCGTCGCCCATGGACTTCAGCAATGCCAGGGGCAGAGCCAAGTCGCTGCCTACCGTTATTATCCAAATTTCTTGAGTATACCCTTAATAAATTTAACTGGCGGTAGGACGTATTGTAAGCGCACACGGATAGGCACAACTATCTTGTTTATTGCTTTCGCTTACCGCTCTTGGGCAGTCTTGGGTTCCGGTTTGATATGTACAAGAGACATAATGAAATTGAGAGTCTAGTACCTACGCGTTTCAAGGTGGGTGGGAGCATTAACATTGTGATGTGTGTCTTCTGATAGTCGTTAATACCAGGTGGACTTTGAACTCGTCTACCCATCTAGAGTAATAAAAAAAGGTAGTTAAAAATGCGTCTTCTTACAAATAAGTACTAATTGTCCAGTGTATGTTCGTATCGTCTGATCGTCAAGGCCCAAAGGATATTGAGAAGGCCATTTTAATTTAATAATTTTCGCAATTACTTGAAGAAGTAATGTATAATTATTATAATACGTACATATGTATGTGTAATGTATTCGGTTCCATATTAAGGAGAAAGAGATACGTCCGAAATAGCGAATTGTTTATTTTTTTAATTTATAACTTCTTATACTAGAAAGTATAAAGGCGGAATTAATGCCATAGGCATTCTCTAACAGTCTACCTTAGGGGAGTGCAGAGGAGTGCAATTGTGTCGTATGTTTTAAATTTATATATCAAACTGAAATTATTTCAAAATTCCAACGATGTTATTTTCACGTAAACTTAAACTTTCGATCAAGGTTAAGTCGTCGTGGCCTGAAGGATAAGACGTCCGGTGTATTCGTGTTGAGCGATGCACCGGTGTTCGAATCTCGGGCGGGTACCAATTTTTCTAATGAAATACGTACTCAACAAAAGTTCACGATTGACTTCTATGGTGAAGGAATAACATCGTGTAATAAAAATCATACCCGCAAAATTACAATTTATGTCATTACTGGTGACAGGACCTCATGCGAGTCCGCGCGGTTAGGTACCACCGCCCTGCCTATTTCTGCCGTGAAGCAGTAATGCGTTTCGGTTTGAAGGGTGGGGCAGTCGTTGTAACTATACTTGAGACCTTAGAACTTATATCTCAAGGTGGGTGGCGCATTTACGTTGTGGATGTCTATGGGTTCCAGTAATCACTTAACACCAGGTGGGCTGTGAGCTCGTCCACCCATCTAAGCAATAAAAAAAAAGTACGTGAAGTGTTCTCATGAACTTCAGCAGTGTTTAAGCAATTCATAATAATCTATAGTAATATATAAATCTACAGTGGCTTTTACGGGTGTTCCGTTATAACTACTGAACCATGCATCCGATTATCTTGAAACTTGGTATCCAAGTAGAAAATACATGTACTTAATGGATAGGCTAATATTTATATGAGTGTTGGACTCGCTAATAATAATGACAATAAATAATAATGTTAATTTTTAATGCGCAGCGAAGCGGGCGACAAAGACAAGTTCATCGTATGCTTATCTTCAAAAGTATCTCGTTTTTTTTAAAGACAAATTGGGATTTTGTCTAAATAAGACTTGACCTAATGATAATAGAAGTCTGGAGATAATACAGTGTCACCGTTAATGGTTGTTCGACGAATACGGCGCCAAAGAAAGTCGGGTAATGTAATTCCGATGATTCATTATAACAATTCATTATGTTTGTGACGAAGTTGAAATTACTCGAAGCGCGTATACAAGTTACCATAAGATCTTGCTATAATGATTAATGGTAGGCAGCGGCTTGGCTCTACACCTGGCATTGCGGACGTCCATGAGCGACAGTGACTACTTACCATCAAGTGGGCCGCATGATCGTCTGCCTACAAAGGCAATAAAATAAAAAAATAGCATAAGCAAGACCATTTTATTTAATTCAGTGTCTTACTAATTTTTTGATCACGTAAAGTAATATTTAAAGACACACACTGACGAATATACTCATATACGTATAAATATATACACATATAGATAATAAACATCCAGACAAAGAGTGAACAAACCTGTACATCGCACAATGTTTGCCCGATGTGGGTATCGAACCCACGCCCCTGGGCGCTACAGTCAGTTTTTTTTCCTACCTAAGCTTATGGTCTAGAGTACTCTAAAGAGACCGTGTCAGCGTAACCTTACCTAGTAGGTGAGCTCACGGGGCTCAAATCTGACGACGTTGCTAACACGAACCCTAGCAAGAGTCGTGCTTCGCAGAATCTACAACCGGATCGAAAACGCGACCCACTGAGAAGATCCGGCGAGAAACTCAGTGGGCTGTGTCTGACGGTTAATTTACTCGCCAAGCCCTTCGTCGTAGGCGACGGGTTCGACGAGAACGATGACCGGTGCTTGAGGTACCTAAAATCACCGTTAGTGGATCGGGAGGATCCGAAATGACGTGTTTTGGGCGACGTCGACTGTTTACCATTTGGTCCGCAGGATCGGCTATGTAATTTCCGGCGGCCACGATGAGAGGATTTCCGCTTTATCGAAGTGGCTACAGTTAGGAGCGAGTAACTACTGCACCAGTTAGTCTATCTATTTCACCATATAAAATGGATGTAATCTATATATTAATACGTGAAGCAAAAACTTTGTATCCCTTTTTACGAAAATTGCGCGGACGGGTGAGTATGAAATTTTCCACACTTATAGAGAATATAGAGAAGAAGTGCACAATGCTAATATATTTTTTAAATAATGCATTTAGATACATTAAATCAATAAAGAAAACATTACACACACTACATACCAAATGAATGAAATTTGTGATTATAGAAGTATAAAATACAATCATAATAGTGTACAAACTTACAATTCCAATTAATTATAGTCGAATTTCGACTACTGCGGGACCTCTAGTGAATGTTAATTGTTTGTCGTAGAAATAAGCGGTACGTCGGCGACAATCCCTGCCGCCTCATAATATCTGTTTTCAAGAAAACCATGTCATAGATTTTAAGATCCAATGACTAATAACGAAACAGATTGTAAGAAGCTAATTCTGAAAACGCTTCGTTATCTTGTAACGAAAAAAATACCATCATTAATTTTGTCGCAAATTTCATGTGACGAAACATGAAGTGGATGATGTAATTATCGGCTCGACGCAAAAGGTCATAGACATGTAAGGTTTTTGCGATACGTTTACAGATATATACGTTTTCATTGTCTTAAATTGCGTATCTAGTGCTCTTTGGTTATATAAATAAATAAATAAATATTTACTAACAGTCACGCCACGTTAACTGGTCCCGTGATAAGTTCGTAAAGAACTTGTGTTACAGGTACCAGATAACGGAAATAAATATAAGATTTTTATTATACACATACACATATTTAATATACATCCATAACCCTGGAAAAGACATTTATATTTATCATACAAATATCTTCCCTTGGCNTTTACTAACAGTCACGCCACGTTAACTGGTCCCGTGATAAGTTCGTAAAGAACTTGTGTTACAGGTACCAGATAACGGAAATAAATATAAGATTTTTATTATACACATACACATATTTAATATACATCCATAACCCTGGAAAAGACATTTATATTTATCATACAAATATCTTCCCTTGGCGGGATTCGAACCCGCGACCCCCTTGTGTGGTGACCATGTCACTTACCACTACACAAGACGGCCGTTAAATATGGCATATTAATTATATGGCAACGTTGTGGTTTGGCCATCAATGGACTCCACGCTACGGTTGTAATGGTTCAGGTTTATATCCTGGAGGTCCTTTGTGGTAATTGCATAATGCATAAATTCACGTGAAATTCACGACGTTTGGCATTTTTGTCGTTTTTTTTTAACATCAATTAAATCAATTAAGGCAATAATTATTTAAGGTATTTGGGGCAGGGCGGATACTTTGAAATTATGAAGAGTATTTTTTTTAATTCGCTTTTCCTTTTGATGAATTATATAAGTACTGTTTGTGGTCACAAACATAGATTTAACAGGTAAAAGCTGTGTTTCCTGTTATTCAGCTATACAAATAGAACATATTTTTAGACCGATAATCTATATATATAAAAATGAATTGCTTTTCGTTAGTCTCGCTAATACTCGAGAACGGCTAGACCGATTTGGCTAATTTTGGTCTTGAATTATTTGTAAAAGTCCAGAGAAGGTTTAAAAGGTAGATAAATATGAAAATACTCGGAATTAAATAAAAATAACAATTTTGTTTTCCTTTGATGTGTCCCCCGTCGGACGGATTTCTTTTGTTTGTTTTAAGTTTATTTTATACAAAAGTTTAGGTATTTTATTTATTGATTGGGGCACTACGAAGTCTGCCGGGTCAGCTAGTTATCTATAAAAATACGCCAATTCAATCATTAACAACTACGTCCAATCCATACAAAAATAGATTTTGCGGAAGAAACTATTTCATTATCACTATTTCATTCCTAAAGCGTACACCAAACTCGTGTGGCTTGTCTGAACTTGGACCACAATATGCACGCTCCAGCAATAGTTTATAACCATCAGGTCAAGACCATTATTTTAGTGGTCATTCAAAACCTATTTTTAAACGTTCAACCTGTCCCCTAGTACAACATTGCTATTAATATTTGCGTAATGTCGCAACTATTTTTGCCTATAGATGACGTAATCCACCGCACATTAGTCGTACCGTGAACCGTGTACCGGGTAAAGCAGACAATCAAATCCGTGGAAACTTTTGCGTGTGTTAGAACGAGGCCCGAATGCAAAGTTGATGATTCAGAAATACTTTGTTTGCTCAATGACCCAAAAGTGACCAGAGACCATCCACCGGTGCCGTTCTCGCGCTGTATATCGCCAAACGGCTGTGGACCCCGGATAAGTCTGCTGACACGGCTCAACCAAGAAGTATTTAAGTGGCCATCGAGAATTCCAAGATATGAGTTTTTTTTACAAAAAGATTCACACACAACTAATTGATTTGTTGATTTTCTCGCAGGATATTTTGTTCCAGTGATGAATTCCTCAATCTTGCAAGTTTTAGGATCGCCTACCATAGGTGCTCCCTTTGAACCGAATGCAAATTCACGATGATCGAATCAGTATGTGAAATTAGTGAGTTAGGTATTAAGGTTATTGTCATCCATTTGCTACGAATTTAAATTGTTAATGACGTGAAAGCAGGGCCTAAGGCCATCTGCTTGTTCCTCTTTTATAGCAAACTGTAAAATATAATCCAAAAGCATGAAGTTGCAAAATTCAATGACACATGGTAATAGAGGATAATTTTTAAAACAATCAGAATTATCTTGAAGTCACGTACATCAGTTCGCTCCTTTCACGAAGTTCCTTAGAAATCGGGACGTCCAAGAATGTGTGGTGACTCACATGGTTAGTCCGTATTACATCTGAATTAGCACACAAAACATGATACACAATTGTAGATGATACGTGATAGTACGTGTTTTGTTTCGCGAAATATTTAGGCCTCTTGAAGGATATAAAGAAACAGTTACAGAAATATGATCTGCAAAACTTTATCAGAAAATAAATATTTTGGACACAAGATTCACGGGTGTGTGTACGTGTGCGATGGAGGATTCTGTTCTATTCTATCAGTCGACAGACGTCCACTGCTGGATATAGGCGTCACCCGAGCCTCACCACAACGATCGGTCCTGCGCTGCTTGCATCCAATGGATCCCCGCGAACCTCAATAGGTTCTCGGTCCACCTCGTGGGGGTCTATTTTTAAAAGGATCTGGAGGATTGAAGGAAGTAAATTTAAAAAAAACCACGCTGATACAAGAGACAATACTACAATTTTTTATTGTTGGTTGGACCTCTTTTGAGTCCGCACGGGTAGGTACCACCACCCCGCCTATTTCTGCCGTGAAGCAGTAATGCGTTTCGGATTGAAGGGTGGGGCAGCCGTTGTAACTATACTGAGACCTTAGACTCATGTTTCAAGGTGGGTGGCAGCATTTACGTCGTAAATGTCTATGGGCTCCAGTGACAATTTAACACTATGTGGACTGTGAGATCGTCCACCCATCTAAGAAAAAGAAAGAAGAAGTAGAATAGATGAAATCCACTGGAGGGCAACGCTTTAAAAATCTTTACTTTCTTCAATCAAGGTTTGAAGAAAACCTATTATTTGGACGACGATAGCATAATAATGAAGAAATATTAGGTCATAGACCCAAAAATGTGTTATGCGGAGCCTTCCATCCTTTGATTACGTAGTATTTTTATTACAATACCGATCACTGAATACAGCACAGCCCTATTTTAAAATAAGACTTCCTTTGTCATTACCAAAGGTTTTTTTTTTTTTTTTTTTTTTATTGCCTTTGTAGGCAGACGGGCATACGGCCCACCTGATGGTAAGTGGTTACCGTCGCCCATGGACTTCAGCAATGCCAGGGGCAGAGCCAAGCCGCTGCCTACCGCTTAATACTCTCCATAAGCCTCGTTTGAAGAAGGACATGTCATAGCGCTCGGGAAACACCGTGGAGGGGAGCTCATTCCATAGCCGGATGGTACGTGGCAAAAAAGATCTCTGGAAACGCACTGTGGATGACCGCANTGCACACTGTGTGAAGCAGATATCCGGCAGGGAGCTATCACACCGGGGGATGTTCGGTGGTGTGGCACCCCCGTCGTCCACAGTCGAGTTCGAGGCGAAGAGTTTGACCAGAAGGTCAGCCTTCTCTTTCGCGCTGTGGGCCAGATTGTCATCGGACTTGCGCAGTGGTGGGAGACTAGACCTGCAGAAGTTTCCTTCTGCAGCTTTGAATTGAACGTCTGATTGAATCAATAGTTGAATTGCGAATATTGTCTGATGTTGTTATCTCTAATGGTCTTCTCAAACGGGATAAATGGAGCGCAGATTCAATGAGAAAATAACCTAGGGAATTATTGAACAATGCTTCGTAATTAATAATAGGTTGTGGTTCAAAGTACTCCGATGAATGGAAATAATTAATCGAATTTTGTACAACGGTTGACGCAGCTGACTGAAATCCTTGCAAAATGCAAATGTTTTTTAAATATTGAACAGTATGTAGAAGCCGATTGCTTTTAAGACCTTGTTTTTCGACGCGAGTTAAATATTCTATGTGTGTATTAATCTGTACGTTATTATACTACTGATTTATCAACCATTATTTTTAATGGTTCGAAATTATAACTTTACATTTCTCAAACTATAACATAAATTTAGAAATTTAACCGACTTCAAAAAAGGAGGAGGTTCTCGATTCGACTAGGTATGTTTGTTACCTAATAACTGTTGACTGGATGAATCGATTTTGATGATTCTTTTTTTATTAGAAAGCTGACGCTTCCCGTGTGGTCCCATTACAATTTAGTCCAGTTCTGATAGTGGTATCCACGAGAAAACCACTAAGTCTTAAAATTTCATTAAGTACGTGCGCGACATAGATGAATAACTAAATAACTCAATATCACGCCAACCGATTTCGATGATTATTGTTTTTAGTGTATATTAATTTGTTTTGGAATATCTTTTTTTTATATTTGAAGTCGGTTTTTGTTAAAGCATGTCTATTTACAATAATTATCTTTGTAAAAAGAAATTCGTCATTGATTTAGACAAAGAAATTTAATATTATAAAAACTTTTTAAACTTTTAGTTCTTGATTTGATGGGCTTTCAACGTGTAGCAGTTTAAAATGAAATATCTGATGATCAGGGGCGGATTTATTGTTTCTTAATTAACTGAAATCAGCAGAACAGAAACAGCTGAGCTATGTGGCTAATACGGCACCACTAAATTTCTTCTTGTGAATGTAAAAGAGAACTAAGGGATTCCTTGTAGACTGGACGTTGTCTAAGCATTTAACCAGTGTGCTGTGAACGCCAACCAGTTGGTATTGTAAGGCCACTCCTAGGCAGCTACACCTACGAAGTAGTCATGCTATTTGCTTGCTATTTTTTTGCCACGTACCATCCGGCTATGGAATGAGCTCCCCTCCACGGTGTTTCCCGAGCGCTATGACATGTCCTTCTTCAAACGAGGCTTGTGGAGAGTATTAAGCGGTAGGCAGCGGCTTGGCTCTGCCTCTGGCATTGCTGAAGTCCATGGGCGACGGTAACCACTCACCCTCAGACGGGCTGTATGCTCGTCTGCCTGCAAGGGCAATAAAAAAAAAAGTGGTGGGAGTGGTAAGATATTCGTTATATATTATTATGTATGTATTGATGAAATTGCGAAATTCGATCTCGAGATTCCACGTTGTAATGTCTATGGACTGCATCAACCATTTTGCACCGGGTGAAAAGGAACCTCATTCGTCCAAATCCAGAATAAACAATGAAGCAAAAAAAAAACAAAGCATCTACTATTTTGGAGCGACATAAACTAATATTTAAGAAAAGCTTAAAATTAATCTATACTAATATTATAAAGCTGAAGAGTTTGTTTGTTTGAACGCGCTAATTTCAGGAACTGCTGGTCCGATTTGAAAAATTCTTTCAATGTTATATAACATCACGGAAAACCTATACAAGTGGAGCACCAATAAAGAATGTTTCAAAATAGGGGTTTAAATAGCTCTTTAACATTCTATAATTCAAAAATATTTTCACTTTCTTCGTAAATGAAGTGGGGGGTAAAATTTAGCGTTATGCCAAAGTCACGGTGAAGGAATAACATCGTGTAACACGGTGAAGGAATAACATCGTGTAATAAAAATGAAACCCGCAAAATTATAATTTGCGTAATTACTGGTGGTAGGACCTCTTGTGAGTCCGCGCGGGTTGGTACCACCGCCCTGCCTATTTCTGCCGTGAAGCAGTAATACGTTTCGGTTTGAAGGGTGGGGCAGCCGTCGTTACTATACTTGAGACCTTAGAACTTGTATCTCAAGGTGTGTGGCGCATTTACGTTGTAGATGTCTATGGGCTCCAGTAACCAATTAACATTAGGTGGGCTGTGAGCTCGTCCACCCATCTAAGCAACAACAAAAAAAAAAAAAACTATTACGCGCAGGCGGAGTCGCGGACAAAAGCTAATTTAATAACTTGTATAAGTATTAAATAACTTGAAAATCATTTAGCCAAATGACGGCGCATCCCTGATCACAGTATTTTTGCTCTGAAAATTCAGTTGAGCCCGTGCTAATTACATATGACTAGCGGTTTCTTAGTAAAGCACATCAAAGATTAAAATTAAGTCTGATGACACTCAGACAGGATTGTAATGTTGATAACAATGACTTGATAGTGTGGGTGGTGGTAATGATATAGTCATTTACTGAATGATTATTAAGATAAAAACTGTTTTTCCTCGTATTGTAGTTGTTGATAGAGCTTGAGAATCGTTATTAAAATGGATTTTCGTATTTCTACATTTGTTTCAGAGTTCGTTGCCAGGTCACTCGTCGGTTTGAGTGAATGAAACTGTTTTTCGCAATGAAGATTAAGGAAAAATTGTTTTTGTTTTTTAAGAATCTATCTTTTTTTTTTTGTGGACGTTTGGTATTCGAAAGTCAAGCGTACTTATTTTTGCTTTTTTGTTTAATGTTTTTTTTTTTTTATTGCTTAGTTGGATGGACGTGCTCACAGCCCACCTGATGTTAAGTGGTTACTGGAGCCCATAGACATCTACAACGTAAATGCGCCACCCACTTTGAGATATAAGTTCTAAGCTCTCAGTATAGTTACATGTTTATGTTACAGTATAGTTTATGTTCACGGCACCCATAACACTTCGTATATATCACTAAAAAAAAGAATCGTTAGTGAAAAAAGTTTATTAAAAATATGCTCGTCATTATTTTTCTTAATTTATAATAAATATTTATGAGATGGATACGTTTTTTTCTCTAATCAAAAAACAAAATATTAGGACTTTAATTTTTGACAAATTTACGAGTAGTAGCCATTACTAAAAGTACTTTCGACAGCTTTACGAGGCATATCTGTGCTGTATTATAGCTATTACTAAAAATATCTTCACGGATAAAGCTCGATGGAACTGCTTTTGTTTATAGTTCCGAGGTCAATACGAAGGGTAAAAAGGATATTTGGCTTAAGCGATATTTTTGCAACTTTACCGGAGAGTCATTTAAAGTTTAAATTTCCGAAAAAATATCATAAGATAAACCTTTTTCAGCTATTTGGTAAGTAAACTTAATTGAAGTTCAATTAAAAACCATTGAACTGTTGATGCTAATACCAAATAAAACATACCTTTAATTACAAAGATAGATTATGTCGTGTATCAAGCGAAATCTTTTTTTTTAATTTTTTTATTGCCCTTATGCAGACGCAGCATTCGGCCCACCTGATGGTGAGTGGTTACCGTCGCCCATGGCCTTCAGCAATGCCAGGGGCAGAGCCAAGCCGCTGCCTACCGCTTAATACTCTCCACAAGCCCCTTTTGAAGAAGGACATGTCATAGCGCTCGGGAAACACCGTGGAGGGGAGCTCATTCCATAGCCGGATGGTACGTGGCAAAAAAGATCTCTGGAAACGCACTGTGGATGACCGCAGTGGCTCCAGGTAGTATGGATGAACTCCACTCCGTAATCTCGCTCAAACAAAATAGCAACTCAGTCCTTGAATACGTTTACATATTTTTATCGCAATATGCATTTGTCAGATACATGCAGCTATATGGTCATTATGACAAAATTCCATTGACCTCACGAAGATGCACAAGAAACATTCGGTTAGGATTTGAAGTTTTATTTTTTACGCAATAATACCCGACGATTAACTATCTCGCCTTGAAAGTAATGTGTACTTTGCGGGTTAAGATTTTGCAGTCTGTTTCTCAACCGGCACATTGACACGCTGTTAGTTTTCTGAAAATCAAAATGCTTACTGCGTTTTATTTTTGTTTAGCCTCTTCTAGTATTTTTTTTTTATTGCTTTAATGGGTGGACAAGCTCACAACCCACCTGGTGTCAAGTGGTTACTGCAGCCCATAGACATTTACAACCTAAATGCGCCACCCACCTTGAGATATAAGTTCTAAGGTCCCAAGTATAGTTACAACGGCTGCCCCACCCTTCAAACCCAAACGCAATTACTGCTTCACGGCAGAAATAGAATGTAAAACTCCCTTGTTTACCTACTTTTAGGTATAATAATTCACTTGTTAATATCTTTAATGAGTTACAAAACTTTGATGACTAAATTAAACTATTTAATATGCTTAAACACTAAATAAAAGTCATTTTCAATTCAACAAAGTTAAATCGTAACAACTCGACAAAAGTATTGTGACATCCCAGATTTGTCTCTAATCTAACTCTAGTTTCTATTCCCCCCAATCTACGGTAATAATAACAAAACGATCCTGCAAAACGCAACATCGTAAACTTTTATCGATTTAATTCCAAGAAAGATGAACGTCAAAAGACCCATCATGTAAATATAGGTTGTAAATGTAGTTTACAAGGTTTACAGTGTAGAATCGGATTCCGGCTTCCTCTCTTAACGCAATTGCCTCAGTATCTGGCACACCAAGAGAGGTACACTAAATTTAATCTTCCAACACCATGGGACCTGCGTGACTTATTAAGATATAATAAAAATCACTACATAGTATAAAACAAAGTCGCTTTCTCTGTCCCTATATCTGTCTGTCCCTATGTATGCTTTAAATCTTTAAAACTACGCAACGGATTTTGATGCGGCTTTTTATTAGATAGAGTGATTGAAGAGGAAGATTTATATGTATAATAACATCTATTTAATAGTGTATAAATCAATAATAAATTACAGTTTCCGATGCGAAGCGAGGGCGGGTCGCTAGTAGTGATATAAGTATTCAATGTTCGAGGAAAATTCTCATAAACCTCTGCTTATAGATATATTTTTTTTACATAAAATATAAATGTCTAAATCTAAAAAGTTGACGCGTCATTACGGATCCTCCCGATCCATTAACAGTGCTTTTAGGTACCACAATCACCGGTCACCGTCCGCGCTGAACCCGTCGCTTGCGACGAAGGGCTCGACGAGTAAATTAACCCACAGACACAGCCCACTGAGTTGCTCGCCGGATTTTCTCAGTGGGTTGCGTTTCCGATCCAGTGGTAGATTCTGCGAAGCACTGCTCATGCTAGGGCCAGTCTTAGCAACACTTCCAGTTTGAGCCCCGTGAGCTCACCTACACGTTAGGGTGAAGCTGAAGTAGCCTCTCAAGGCTATCAGCATAGGTAGGAAAAAATCACATACTTTTAAACTCGAGCGCTACTGATGGAACAACTGTATTTAATTACAATGTTAGATGAAAGTTATCATTTTCTTAATATGTCCTTAAAAGTTAAGTATTTATTTTGAAAGACGTAATATGATGACTTTTTGTATAGCCTATTTACTCTTTTATTCGGCCATAATGTTTTAATTTAATAAACAAATAAGTATTTAAAGTGAGACCGCGTCAGTTTTCTCACTTTGACGTATTATTTATTCCATTACGAACAATTACAGAATAATTGGGTCAAGTGGTGCGCCGAAATATATTGAAATGAAATGAATTGGTCCCAATTTGACGATACGTGGCCTATATTTATAAACGATTTCGATTCGCGAATACTCTTGAGAGGAATTTGCTCCATTGAATATCAATATTTTGTCATTGAAGACGCTACGATACACATGTATCGGTATATTTGTGCACGTGCATAAAACACGTGCGCGGTACTGCCCCTCGATTCCCATCGCTTGTTTCGATTATCCGTATGGAAATACTTCGGATTAGGGAATCTTTACGTAAGTTCATGGTTTCAAAAACTCTGCCCAACTACATTTTATTTCCAAGTATGAGGTACCATATTAGTACTAGAACAGATCTTATTTAAATTGCCAACATGTAACTGATACTCTTTAATTTGGACGCTCTAATGTGGTAAATGCCCAATCGTATTTTCAATCAGTGCCATCTGGCTCGCTCATAATTAGTTTATTCAAGATTTACTTACATCAGTTGCAGTCACTAAAGTACCTAATTATGCTTTCATTTCCCATGTAAATTTTTCCCATTTAAAGATTACATAGCTAGTAACTTCAGACGTATCATTGCCATCTATCAAACCCACTGAGTATATCTTCGCCGGATCTTCTCATTGGTTCGCGAATTCGATGCGGTGATAGGTTCAACGAATCACTGCTCTCGTTAGAGCAGAGGTGCGTAAATTATCATCTAGTCGAATATCCTGTTTTCATATTTAAAACTGGATAATTTTCCTATTTCTTCTCCTAAGCGTTTTCTCGGGCTAGAGCCAGAGTCTGCTTTCCTACTTAAACTCCTCCACTTTGCCCGGTCTTCGGTAGCCTTCTGGGTGAGGCTATTTTCCTCCATATATTTTTTTATTGCTTAGAAGGTTGGACGAGCTCACAGCCCACCTGATGTTGAGTGGTTACTGGAGCCCATAGACATCTACAACGTGAATTCGCTATCCACCTTGAGATATAAGTTCTAAGGTCTCAAGTATAGTTACAACGGCTGTCCCGCCCTTCAAACCGAAACGCATTACTGCTTCACGGCAGAAATAGGCAGGGTGGTGGTACCTACCCGCGCGGACTCCCAAGAGGTTTTACCACCAGTACCATAATATCCGCTGTTATCACATACACCGAGTGTTTCTAGGGCCTAGCTACATAAAAAAAAAAAAACTCCCAACTTTCCAAGCGACGTAACCTATGTGTAATATAAATATTATTTCATTAAACCCATACCTGTACAGTAATTACTTAACACTCCGCTTTTAGTGTGACCAGTCATCAACGAGACGCGGGCGTGTTTATTTTAAAACGTTGGTCAGTTTTGCGGTCAGGTTGGTTTTGTGCCACTGTTCTGTCTTAAACTCCTTGTTGTGTAATATTTTCGTCTCATACCCACTTCGTGACACGCAATCAATCGTGGAGGGTAAACGTACGAATTATATTATGTGAAGAGACGTCTTTAGAAAGAGAAGGGGAGAGAGAGAGAAAGTATACTTTATTGCTCAAGCATAATTAACATTGAAAATTCGGTAATAGGTAATAATAGCCTCTAGGCGGTATTGTCGCTAAAAGATACCTCTTCCGGAGAACCGTTTTCACATACGCCAAATGATGAAAGGTATATTGCGATGTCGCCAGATATATTTGATAAAAAACTGAACCATAGAAGGTCTATCATGTTGATTAAACTCAATTATTTTAAATATCTTTAGCTCTAACAAGTTGTAACAAACAATAATCTTCAGCCGCGTTTCTTGGTTGCTTTTCGATTGTCTGTTTATGAATGATTTAATGTTTACGAATGAATGTTCTCGAAATATTGAGACTTTTAACAAGATACAAAGTGGGAGAGTGCTTTTCAATTTGTCCAGTTTATGGGAATGGTCAACAAAAAGCTCTCATTTCTCATTAGCAAAATTATCGATATATTTTAATGTCACGTATTGGCTCGTCAGGCTACAATTAAGGCGAATTTACATTACGAAATTAGTGGCGTGAAATTAATTTCGTGACATTAGTTTTACCAACAGTTTCACGTGTAATTTAATACTTTCGTAATGCATTAATTTCATGCATACAAATTAGTTTTGTGCCCTGCGCGATTTTTTGATGACATGATTAGTGTCATGCAACTAATTTCATAGTGTAGACGCGACGTTAAGCCTAGTGTTGACTGCGGGACCCCCCTACTCTAACCGAGTTCGGTTCCCGGATATCGGACGTTGGGTGAGAAGGTACAAGGGGAGTCATTTGGTGGGAAGGGCCCTAACACATCCCGGGGCCCCCGGTCTGCTCCCAACATCTGCCATCAAGTACCACATACCCCGCGAGCCCCCTAGACGTGGAGAACTCGAATTAGGTTCGGCCCGAAACAAAAGTTTTCAATTGAGCCATGAAATGAGCAACCAAGATACAAACACGGTGACCCAATACTGTCGTATTCCAATCGATGCCGTTATACCGGACGGTTGTTATAAGGTAACCTACTTCGCTGATTGAGTGTCCAGACTCTGCTGCCATTACACATACCTACCTTCGAACTTTTTATGTCAATCTTAATTAAACGAATATTAAGTGAGAACTCTTATAACCTCATTTAAATAATGACATGACATTCCGGGGCTCGAAAATAAAGCGTATTTGACCAGCAGTACGTTTGAGAAAAAAAATTGCCTACGAACAAACTTTTAAATCTATCTATCTATATATATAAAAATGAACTGCTGGACCGATTAGGCTAATTTTGGTCTTGAATTATTTGTGGAAGTCCAGAGAAGGTTTAAAATGTAGATAAATATGAAAATGCTCGAATTTAAATAAAAATAACAATTTTGTTTTCCCTTTGATGTGTCCCCCGTCGAGCGGATTCCTTTTGTTTGTTTTAAGTTTATTTTATACAAAAGTTTAGGTCTTTTATATATCGATTGAGGCATTACGAAGTCTGCCGGGTCAGGTAGTCCATAATATTTATATGTACACAATAGTCTTCAAACACAACCCGATTCGTTCAATGACAATGATTGTTCAATATAATCACGCTCAATCGCATAGGAGTTTTCAATAAAGCCTTGCACTTAAAACAGTTCACGCAAGTAATACCAAAAAATGGATTCAAACTCATAAAGTATATTTTGTTTATACATAACTACGTATACTATGCTATCGGCATTTTTAAATATGTCATCATTATCCTGCCCTTCTCCCAGTCACCTGGGGTCGGCGCAACATGTTTTCTCCTTCCATACTCTTCTATCATATACTATTTCTTCGCTCACTCCCCTCCTACCCATATCGACTTTCACACAATCCATCCATTTCTTCTTAGGTCTACCTCTTCCTCTAAATCCTTCCACATTCATAGTTAACACTCTCTTAACAACCTCATTTTCAAGTTATATTAATTTATTTTAAATATGTATCAGAGTATAAAGCACACGAAACCGCTCGCGATAGATGTCCCTAATATTGCTGTCAGTCGCGATGATTGAATTCATGATACGAACAAATAAATCGCAGTCTATCCAACTGCGAAGTCATAAAATATCAAATAACCATCGTCCGAAAATATCTGAACTGTTGTTTATTACGCTGATCACGTCATTCCTGACGCAAAACCTAATTGTTTCCATAAACGATAATGCGAACCGTCTCGTCCGATGCGGTTGGTGGTAATGTGTCGGGTACAAAGAAAAAGTTGTATTCGAAAATGTCTGTGGTTTTAATNAATCTATCCAACTGCGAAGTCATAAAATATCAAATAACCATCGTCCGAAAATATCTGAACTGTTGTTTATTACGCTGATCACGTCATTCCTGACGCAAAACCTAATTGTTTCCATAAACGATAATGCGAACCGTCTCGTCCGATGCGGTTGGTGGTAATGTGTCGGGTACAAAGAAAAAGTTGTATTCGAAAATGTCTGTGGTTTTAATTATATTAACAATATCCAAAAAAGTATAATTATATGCGTGTGTGTGTGTGTGTGTCAAATACATGGTAGTGTGCGTAATGTTTTTTTATTGACTTTCTGTATTTTTTATGCATATTTTTTTTTTATTAGCATTCTACACTCCCTCTGTATTCTCTATGAGTGGGGAAAATTTAACTCCTCCGTCTGTGAATTTTCGTAAAAAGAGATACAAAGTTTTTGCTTCACGTATTAATATACTAGCGACCCGCCCTCGCTTCGCTTCGGAAACATTAAAACACACATGAAACCAAAAAAAAAAATAAAAAAAAAATTAAAAAAAGTAGCCTATGTTCATCAGGGACAGTGTCGGCTTCTAATGGAAAAAGAATTTTTCAAATCGGTCCAGTAGTTTCGGAGCCTATTCGAAACAAACAAACAAATCTTTCCTCTTTATAATATTAGTATAGATAGATTAACAATATCCAAAAAAGTATAATTATATGCGTGTGTGTGTGTGTCAAATACATGGTAGTGTGCGTAATGTTTTTTTTTATTGACTTCTGTATTTTGTATGCATAATTTTAAAAAAAAATAGCATTCTGCACTCCTGCTCTATATTCTCTATGAGTGGGGAAAATTTAATACTCCTCCGTCCGCGCAATTTTCGTAAAAATGGGTACAAAGTTTTCGCTTCACGTATTAATATATAGATTGGAAGTTTAAAACGGGAGACTCCACTATAAGTCACCAAGTCTGGCAGTTAGAAGATTAATAGTAATAGTAAAGGCGCGTGCTGATACAGAACAGAAAATATCTCACTTATATTTAAAAATCTGCTAAAATATGCCAATTAATAACGATATTGTCGAAGATCATAAATTGCACCGAAATTATTGACGAATTGAAGGCCGAAAGGTCAATGTCCGCCTTTCACCTGTACAGATGCATCAGACGTTAATGTTGCCAGTAATTAATCTAGGAAGTGCATTAAATGCTGCGCACCAATACCTTCCCGATGAGGGAGTGTATAGGTCAAGCGGTGACCTTCCTTGACTTTCATTTTTTGCAGCGATTTCATTTGAAAATAGTTATCAAACAAAAAATATTTTTCACACATTTCGCTGACCAGCTGGTTAGAATCCGATAAAATTGTGTATTTCTAAGAATCTGGCAAGCGTAAACGTTCTTAGAACTAGCGATGAAAAACTTCATGTAGTTTTCATTTGTCTTTCAATGCGGAAAGCAAACAATTTGTAAAAAACAGTTTTTTTTAATCCCACCTAAGCTGGTAGCCTTGAGAGGCTTGCCAGCGTAACCTAACAAGTAGGTGAGCTCACGGGGCTCAAACCTGACGACGTTGCTAACACTAATCCTAGCAAGAGCAGTGCTTCGTAGAATCTATCACCGGATCGGAAAGGCGACCCACTGAGAAGATTTAGCGAAAACTCAGTGGGCTTTATCTGTGGGGTAAACAGTGATAGACACAAAAGCAGACAGACAATAATACAACCAATATAGTTATCGACTAAATGACACCCAGTCAACACAAACACTATTAAACTAATTCTAGCTTGACGAAGATTAAGTTAGAAATGGACAAAATATCACAAAAGAAAGTAATTAAACTGATATTTTATTACTCCTATAGACTGTAAACAATTTATTACTGTAAGTTAGCTACGCGCTCGGTATTGTAAGTCGCTGCTTCAGTTAGTTGACTTGATTTATCAGTGGAGGACGTCCGTTGGATTTTACGAAATCCGCGTCTAGGTCGCGCATCGTACTTTACACGTTGCGAGTTTTGTAAAGGCGGGGATTAAACGTTCGGTTTGGAGTCCTGACAGGTTAGTGTCATTTCGTATCCTCAGACTAGCGGGGTTCGTCTCCTGCCGAGCGAGACAATCCAAGAGGGACCGTCTAGGATTGTGGAACATAGTTGTTTGGGGGGAATTTCGAACTACATATCATGAGAAATTTCAAATGATATTTTATATTTATAATACCGCTACCCTTGTTGTTCAAGGTAGGGTCAATGGTAGAGATCTCGTGGACGAATCCCCATGCGTTGGACTGATCAGGTGAAAGACCTTACTGAAACCCTACTTAACGAGTGTGTGCGCCGGGCCTCGGTTCGCAAACTATGGAAAACATCTGTCAAGGCAATAATAAAAGCAAAAATTCCACATGACCACGACTGCTCTGCCAAGAGCAACCGATTATGATGATGATGACCCTTGTTAGTCCTAATATAAGAGCTAATGGTCACAAAAGCCAGATAGTCATCGTTTTCTGGCGCCTAGAACGATGGAAAAAGGCTTCTTGTCGGCTGGACGAACTTTAAAAATCCAAACGTTTTTAAATAAAATAAGTTTTAAAAGTCATGATCTATCACTTATCGCGTCTCCGGGACCTTGAACGAGCACGATTAGGTTTCCTCGCTTCTTATCAATAAACATTCTCGCGTTTCATGGATTAAACTCGGCGGGTTTTTGTAATCTTAATAAAGGTTATCGGTCCGTAGTGGCATTTTCTGGGTATCCGCCCATTTAATTAACATGATTTTCTTTGCTTTTCTCATTAATCACTACAGTCGTGATCTTGCTTCTGTATTTTTAGCGCGACATTCGATTGTGTCATACAGTCAAATCGTTTTGCTGCTGATCGAAAACTAGTTATATCTTTAATAATCTTCTCTTTTGTCGTATCACTATTGTCAGAGCGATCGTAGTAGTAATTCAGTTTCATTGCTGTGGGTAGATACTATACGCCTCACGAGCAATCGCCATTTCTCCCGGTTTGTGTTGAGCAAATATATAGAGCAAATTTTACCATACTTTGATCTAGTTTGATCATCGAACAGACCGGCAGTTAGCGTTGTTCAAACGCTTACCTAACTCCATAATAGCTATCGCATCTATCCGTAAATCATCAGATTTACAACACCCGCGAACGCTAACTCGTCGTGGTCGGTTCATCGAGATGTCCCCGGTGTTTTGTAATGTCGTATAATTTGTACGTGGACCTTGCGTTGACCGCGCGTCGACCGGTGTTTGGAGTTACGCAATTTCGCATGTAAGTGCCAGTTTTAGCTTCTACGCCCACATGACGTGACAGCGGCCGATCAAATTGAATGTCAGAGTTACGTGGCTTGATCGGTTTTGTTATAGTACGTATTGGTAGAATAGTGACGAATTTGGTACAATGCTTAAGGGTTATGGTTCGAATTTGCAATATAAAGTGATTTAATAGGTAAGGTGTATGGGTTAAAATTAATTGGGTCTGAAGGTTTGGTTGATTTGGCCGATTTTAACTAACTAAGATAAGCATTGTTCTGACGGTTGTCTCCAGATCTGTTTTGTTAACTAAGCTGTCTCATAAGCGATGCGTTGGATACGATCTCAATAGAATTTCAGCTCGTTGCCATGGAAACAGAACTCCAAATATCCATTAGTAAACAACCTACTATATCGGCGTGTCTTAAACGAATGTACGTAATACCTTGGTCGATATAGTAATAATGAGCGTCCCCCCCGTCCCCCATCCCGCCACGTTTTATATGTGGTATTTCGAACGACTCCATTTTGTTTTTTCAGTCAATTTGGAGAGAAGGTTTCCAATAAGCTCGCGAACAGGTCTACGCATTATCATTACACGTTGTAAATGATGTTTATTCCGGAATAGTTGGTCATGCGTCTCGGTAGTCTATATTTATTTGTTATTACCGTATTCCAATGAGACTTGTTGTCGTAATAAGTTTATAAGTTTGGATGCTAATGCTACGCGCGCGTACTTCGATGGTACGGTGCTAAAAACAGCAACATCAACAACAAAGATTCAACTGAATTTACGCACGAACGTATAAAACACGATAAAACAGACAAACCTATAAATATTTTTTATATTTCTTAGAAGGTTTGCGGTTTTTATAGCCCTTGTAGGCAGACGAGCATTCGGCCAATCTGATGGTGAGTGGTTACCGTCGCCCATGGACGTCAGCAAATGCCAGGGACAGAGCCAAGCCGCTGCCTACCGCTTAGTACTTTCCACAAGCCTCGTTTGAAGAAGGACATGTCATAGCGCTCGGGAAACACCGTGGAGGGAAGCTCATTCCAAAGTAAGTGGCAAAAAAGATCGCTGGAAACGCACTGTGGATGAACGCAGTGGCTCCAGGTAGTATGTATGGACTCTACTCTGGGGGCGGGCGGTGCGATGCCAAAAATGAGATGATGGAATCATCTCAAATAATTCCTCAGAGCACTCCTCATAGAAAATACGGTACAAAATACAGAGTAAACTGAAGTCCCTCCGTAAACCCAGAGGTTCCAAACGATCCGATTACTTAGTGGTAATAAATCGAATTTGTTCTATTATAGTCCAAGTCTTTTAAGGATTTTGAATTATGGAGGTTTTAGATCACTTTTTGGGCAATACTATAATGATCTTGGTTTACTGTTTTCGTATTTATTCGTGAATGACCCTGAAAATCTAGCGGTTACTGTAATAACAGCGAAGGCAGTCTGGTTTCAGTGTTGTTTGACTTCACTCATTTCACACAAGGTCTCGCATTCAGATTGTGATGGTGAAATATGTTTGTTTTTTTATTGTTTTTTTTTTTGGAAAAAGAACCGTTCTCTTGAGGTCCATTGAATGTTATCATTTTAAACTGTTTCGATAGCATGCTCATAAAGTGTGATTCCCGTTAAGGTTTTTTGTTTATTTATTGCTTAGATGGGTCGACGAGCTCACGGCTGCTGTTAAGTGGTTACCGAAGCCCATAGACATGTACAACGTAAATTCCGCCTCCCATCCTGAGACATGAGTTCTAAAGTCTCAGTTTTTACAGTACAACCAATACCGTCTTTACCATAAGGGCACACGGGACCCGTGCCCAGGGCCCCCATTCTCAGGGGGCCCCGAAAGACCGACAATTTCTCTCACACGTTTATTCTCAAAACATTTTGGCGGGCACATTACACTTTTTCACAAATCAGTAATCACACAAGGCATATACTATGACTATAATAGAAGATTTTGCTCAACAGAAATCCCGAAAGAAACCGTTATCGAAATGGTAACCAAAAAACCAGCAGCATTCTAATATCATTAATGACTATTATATCATACTGTATTTGATTACCTATAATAAATGGTCTTAAACTCAGTAAAAAAATGTTATTATAATTCGCTTTTTTTACTTCCCAAAAGGGCCTCAAATTCTTGTGTGCCCAAGGGCCCCATCGTAGTTTAAGACGTCCCTGAGTACAACATCTGCCGCGCCCTTCAAACCGAAACGCATTACTGCTTCACGGCAGAAATACTTGGTGATGATGATGAAATTAGCATTGTCATTGGTTTTTGCGACTCGTAGACAGTTAAAATTACATTTACGGTTTAATCTAGCCTTTATTATTTCAAACCTTTCGAACACTACCGTTTTCGTGGTCACAGAGGATAGGTGGTCGAAAATAATACTTCTTCTTATTCTTCTTCCTAGGGTTTTCCCGGTCTAGTGCCAAGGTCCGCTTTAAAATATTGAAATCAAGAAAAAAAACCGTGAGATTATCTATATATTAATACGTGAAGCAAAAACTTTGTATCCCTTTTTACGAAAATTGCGCGGACGGAGGAGTATGAAATTTTCCACACTTATAGAGAATATAGAGAAGAAGTGCACAATGCTAATATTTTTTTTAAATAATGCATAACAGATACATTAAATCAATAAAGAAACCATTACACACACTACATACCATGTATTTGACGCACACACGCATACATACCTACTATTTATTGTCAAACTTTTGTTCTTGACATCTGTGGTCAAATTGAGAATAGATTAAATATTGTTTGTCTTTATTAATATTTTTTTATAGTGTAGCCTTGGCTAAATTTGTGATTATAGAAGTATAAAATACAATGATAATAGTGTACATACTTATTATACAATTCCAATTAATTATAGTCGAATTTCGACTACTGCGGGACCTCTAGTTTATCGTAAAAATCGATTCGATAACATTTAAAAAAAAAAGAACTCTAGCTATTGTACTTCAATGACAAATATGTTAGGCATATGAAAAGCGATTGGTAAAACTAGAGCGATTTGGCAACAACGACTTCTTTAACAAGAATAATTTAATTTAATTGCTGTAAATAATAAGGTATATTATTTTGTAAGAAGCAAAGCATCGCATATTTGATGACATGGAACCTGACTCTGTCAGTAAGTATCTACAGTCGGCATCATTGGGCCACTTCGGGAAGGCGGCACGACATGAAAACCCTCTTGTCGTGGCCGCCGGGAATTACATGCCTGTCGGCGTTAAGCCAGGGTTTTCACACATAAGTTCTTTTACAATGAAAATACAATACAATTCTATAAAACTTTAACATTACTTGTTTACAACATAAAGCCATGTCTTGGTTCTTACACAATTAGCAATTTTGTGATGGTTATAGCAACTACAACTTCTTTTATACAAACAAATGTAATTACTTCGAAACAATTCACAAAATATAGCTTAATATTCACAATACATATTTTAGTGATTTTTACATGACTGACATTTAATTTATTTTACATGAATTACTTTTAAGTTATATTAACTAACATTGTTATTATCCAGCCTATTCATAGATGGCGCCAACAACATCATTGCATAACAATTACAATACGTAATTAAATTATTAGTATTGTTAATTATAATATAAATTATTATTAATATTTATGCTTTATTCATATTTAATCATTTATACAGTCATTTGTGTTTTTAAACAATAATATAAACATTAAACATATTCTGAACATTTTCACATCAAAACAGTGTCTGCTAATTATTAATTATGGTATAATAAGTTTTGTTGCTAATAATAAATAAATAGTAACATAGAATAAACTAAAGTATATATCATTATGTTAATTATTGCCAATAGTGGCGTTTGCGCCCATATACCCGATCCTGTAGACCGTATGGTAAACAGTCGAAGTCGCTCTAAACACGTCATTGCGGATCCTCCCGATCCATTAACGATGCTTTTAGGTACCACAAGCACCGGTCACCGTCCTCGTCGAATCCGTCGCTTGCGATGAAGGGCTCGACTAGTGAATTAACCCATAGACACATCCCACTGAGTTTCTCACCGAATCTTCTCAGTGGGTCGCGTTTCTAATCCGATGGTAGATTCTGCGAAGCACTTTGCAGTGTTAGCGACACTTCCGGCTTGAGCCCCGTGAGCTCACCTACATGTTAGGGTGAAGCTGAAATAGCCTCTCAAGGCTATCAGCATAGGTAGGAAAAAAATATCATATTAATGCAGATAATTCTGTGGATGCATTTATTCTTCCTCTACTGTTAATCCAGTACATAACTGTAATAGCATTATAATAGTAATAAATGTGAAACAGATTTTCTTCTGTGCTCCGTGGTTACTCAGATCTAACTATACATACGAATATATTATACACTACCGTTCAAAATTTGGAAACACTAAGATAATTTAAATAAATAGACAATAAAACACATGTCGTTATTTATTAAATTTAAATGAACCATTAGACTATCATTTAGTAAAATATATTTAGTGTGCATAAATAATAACATAATGATACTTAAAATTTTTGCCTCGTTATCTTGCCACCTTTATCCTTAATTATTAGTTCACTATTTTTATTTATAAATATGAAAATGCTCGGAATTAAATAAAAATAACAATTTTGTTTTACCTTTGATGTGTCCCGCGTCGGACGGATTCCTGTTGTTTGATTTAAGTTTATTTTATACAAAAGTTTAGGTCTTTTATTTATCGATTGAGGCACTACGAAGTCTACCGGGTCTGCTAGTTCTTTTATATTAATTTACCAAAGTATTCGGAGTCCAGTAATTTCTATTCGCTTTGTAAATATTTCCACAACTTTGCTTGGATTGGTGGACTTGTCTATCCTACTCGTCCCATACTAATACGGTGGGAGAGACATCTGTCGATTGTAATGGCCATTTCATAAACATTGCAAAATTTCNCCCATAGACACAGCCCACTGAGTTTCTCGCCGGATCTTCTCAGTGGGTCGCGTTTCCGATCCGGTGGTAGATTCTGCGAAGCACTGCTCTTGCTAGGGTCAGTGTTAGCAACTCTCCGGTTGAGCCCCGCGAGCTCACCTACTAACGTTAGGGCGAAGCTGAAATAGCCTCTCAAGGCTATCAGCATAGGTAGGATAAAAAAAAAATTGCAAAATTTCTTCGTTTCGTTCTTACTCTAGCTCTCTCTAGCCTCTGACCTGATTTTGCTGAATCTTCGGGGTTGAATTGTCTTGATGGAAATTTTGGCCAATTTAATTAATTCCAGAAGGAATTGCGTTTTCCTGACGTATTTTCAGATTGCTTTCTTTATTCAGTTAACCATCTTTTTTTATCAAATGGCCTGACTTATTGTTTTTTAAGTATCCCCAAAACATTACGCTACCACCACCATGCTCAATAGTTGGTACAGTACACGTTTCTGAAGTCCGTTCGTCTTTTGATCGGCGCACGAAAACCCGTCTGCTAGGTCCAAAAATTCGAAATTTAGACTCATCCGTCCAAAGGACTTTTTTCCAGTCTCCTTCCGCCCAATTTGGTGGTAGGTCCTCTTGTGAGTCCGCACGGGCAAGTACCACCATCCTGCCTATTTCTGCTGTGAAGCAGTAATGCGTTTCGGCTTGAAGGGTGGGGCAGCCGTTGTAACTATACTGAGACCTTAGAACTTATATCTCAAGGTGGATGGCGCATTTACGTTGTAGATGTCTATGGGCTCCAGTGACCACTTAACACCAGGTGGGCTGTGAGCTCGTCCACCCATCTAAGCAATAAATAAAATAAAAAGTTTCAGCCCATTCCAGTCTATTTTTCTTGGGAATACCAGTTACTTTTGGGTTTTTTTCGTTACTACGAATCCTCTTGAGTGTTCAGATTGTTATTAGCAGATATAATTGTTGTGGACAATCATTCAAACGAATGACTCTATCTATAGTGTAGTTTAATTAGATCATGTCTCGTCTCTGTCTCGCGTATCTCAGCATATCAGTTCGTCAGTGGCTTCAGTCGGAGTCAGTCGTCCGGCGACCGCGGCCGCGTGCTGACCTATCGTTTTGGTTAGACTAAGTGAGATCGCGTGTTTAAAAAATTTGAAAGTGCTCGATTATTGAGGTAGGTCACAATGTCAGGGGTGTTTTTTTTTATTTATTATTGTGTACGTGTTTACGTAAAAACGGTTTTTTGATTACGATTTTTCTTTCGCTGTACCTAGTATAATTTTGTTTTGTTGCAATTCAAACAATTGATTGTTTTTGGTTTTTGTTTGTTCCGTTCAAACAATGAACTTTTATGTGTGGTTTCGTTGTCGCGAAACAGTAAAAGTTTTTGAAGTACCAGATATTATTAATGTATTTTTTTCTCTTTTGTATACCAAGGCTGAGTAACTTGCGGTTTGCTTGACAATTTAATTGTTACTAAATTACGCGATAAATACAAAAAAAAAAACTGCAAATTATAGAGTCACAGTAAAATCGTTGTGTCAAAAAAAAAATTAAAATATTTTAAATGTACAATACCGTGCGCGTGTTTTTTTTTTCAAATAATATGCCAGTATCTAGTACATCTGACCGAGGTACTTGTAAAGAGCTATGTCTTTAACACGAACGATTTGCCTTAGCTTAGTATGTATTTTAGTTTCATTAATATATATGTAACGGAATCTTTGAATGTAATTCTCGTCGACTTCAAGGCGTTGAATTATCTTGAAAATTTTAACGTGCATTAAGGACCGATGTCAATACAATAATTTTATAATTTCGCTCTAATGTCCTGACCGGTATTGAGAGGATGAAACCGAATTTTTTTTTTTTTTTTAAGTTTTTAAACCACATATCGAGGGCTGAAAGACTGTTTGGTTTAAGCCACATTTATCTTTGTAATTAAAGGTGTGTATTATTTGATATTAGCATCAACAGTTCGATGTTTCTAATTGAACTTTATCTCATTTAAATATCTGAAGAAGTTTTTTTTTTTTTTGTTATGATATTTTTTCCAAATTTCCAAACTTTACATGTCTCTCTTGTAAAGTCGTAAAAATGTCGCTTTAACCAACTAGCCCTCGAATTATGATTATTTTGTTAATTACACGCGAAACCTGATCAGGGTCAGCTGTGGTTATTCTAAATGTTTGAAGAGTACCCGTCGGATAAAATTACTAACACACAGTCAGTAAGTTCTTGGTTTTTTTTTTCCCTACCTATGCTGATAGCCTTGAGAGGCTATTTCAGCTTCTAACCTAACGTTTGTAGGTGAGCTCGCGGGGCTCAACCGGAGAGTTGCTAACACTGACCTTAGTAAGAGCAGTGCTTCGCAGAATCTACCACCGGATCGGAAACGCGACCCACTGAGAAGATCCGGCGAGAAACTCAGTGGACTGTGTCTATGGGTTAGTTCGCTCGTCGAGCCCTTCGTCGCAAGCGACGGGTTCGACGAGGACGGTGACCGGTGCTTGTGGTGCCTAAAAGCACCGTTAATGGATCAGGAGGATCCGTAATGACGTGCTTTGGGCGACGTCAACGGTTTATCATACGGTCTACTGGGTCGGGTATGTAGTTTCCAGCGGCTACGATGAGAGGGTTCTCATGTCGTGCCGCCTTCTCAAAATGGCGCAGCGATGCCGACTGCAGATACTTACTAACTGAATCGAGCTCCAGGTCATCGTGGATACTGTTCTTGGTACTGTTACAAAAACCATCCATAAACCCCCCCCAATAACATCTATACGTAGTGTTAGTTTCAATAACACTATCGATAGTGTTATCCGATCGATAACAAAGTTTTTTTTATATACTGAAACAGTATATACTGAAGACGGATCTTCGAATAATTCCAAATTACGTAAATGAAGGAATGCGCAGCGTGAAGCTGTGTGACCTTAGAGTATACATAATGTATACTCTAAGGGTGTGACTTATTAGTGTTGCTTTAATAATAGTATATTATGAACAACTTGCCATTGTTTTAGACGTACTAAAATAATTATTTATTTCTATACAAGGTTGCCTGGAGGAGATTGATTTAATTCATAGGACCATTGTAACACTTGTACATTGTTATGAAACTTTTCTTTAGCGTTATTCGTGTTGAATAGTTTTTTTTATTGCTTAGATGGGTGGACGAGCTCACAGCCCACTTGGTGTTAAGTGGTTACTGGAGCCCACAGACATCTACGACGTAAATGCGCCACCCACCTTGAGATATAAGTTCTAAGGTCTCAGTATAGTTACGACGGCTGCCCCGCCCTTCAAACCGGAACGCATTACTGCTTCACGGCAGAAATAGGCAGGGTGGTGGTACCTACCCGTGCGGACTCACAAGAGGTTCTACCACCAGTAAAAATTGTAATTGTACTAGACGCGCCCCGCTGCTTCTGTCGCATTAAATTTTGCTATTCGGAAATAATTAAATACGTTGCCTTTTCTTGGGCTAAACAGTGGCTAGAGTCGTTTTGTCTAAATATCTATATATTAATACGTGAAGCTAAAACTTTGTATCCCTTTTTATGAAAATTGCGCGGACGGAGGAGTACGAAATTTTCTACACTTATAGAGAATATAGAGAAGAAGTGCACAAAGCTAATTTTTTTTAAAAATAATGCATAAAAGATACATTAAATCAATAAAGAAAACATTACACACACTACATACCATGTATTTGACGCACACACGCATGCATACTATTTATTGTCAAACTTTTGTTCTTGACGTCTGTTGTCAAATTGAGAATAGATTAAATATTGTTTGTCATTGTTAATATTTTTTATAGTGGCGAAATTTGTATAAAATACAATCATAATAGTATACAAACTTACAATTCCAATTAATTATAGTCGAATTTCGACTACTGCGGGACCTCTAGTTTGTACGTAAAATTGCGAATGTTATCTCGTTAGAGAATGTCGTATTCATTATGAAGGATATATTATACCTATGTTGATCATGTCGCACGATGATAAAAAGTATGCTATGTGTTTATCTGTTCTTCAATTTGCTGCCATGTGTGCTTATTTTTTTTTTATTGCTTAGATGGTTGGAAGAACTCACAGTCTACCTGGTGTTAAGTGGTTACTGGAGCCCATAGACATCTCCAACGTAAATGCGCCACCCAGCGTGTGATATAAGTTCTAAGCTACGAATAAATAATAAGTCTAAGGTCTCAAGTATAGTTACAACGGCTGCCCCGCCCTTAAAACCGAAACGCATTACTGCTTCGCGGCAGAAATACATAGATAGGGTGGTGGTACCTACCCGCGCGGACTCACCAGAGGTCCTACCACCAGTAATAAAATTAATTTAATAATAATTAGTAATAAAATGTAAAATTTAGTAATAAAATTAAAATTAATTGAGTAACGAACATACAAACTTTCACGTTTGCCAGATCGTAGGACGTGTTGTGATCTCGCACGGGTAGGTACCGCTTTTCTGCCTATTTCTGCCGCGAAGCGATAATGTGTTTCGGTTTGAAGGATGGGGCAGCCGTTGTGCGATAGAACTGAGACTTAGATCTGATGTCTCAAAGTGGGTGGCGGCATTTAAGTTGTTGATGCCTATGGGCTCCGGTAACCACTATAAGACTAGGTCAGCTGCAAGCTTGTTCTCCCGTATCTATACTATATATTATAAAGCTGAAGAGTTTGTTTGTTTGAACGCGCTAATATCAAGAACTACTGGTCCGATTTGAAAAATTCTTTCAGTGTTAGATAGCCCATTTATCGAGGAAGGCTATAGGCTATATAACATCACGCTAAGACCAATGCAAGCGGAACACTAATAAAGAATGTTTCAAAATCGGCGTTTTAATCCCTTTTGAGAGCTTCCACTGCGTGTGCTGCGGAAACGGTTAAAGTTTCGCTAAAGTAATGTATAAGAGAATTGTTCCCCTTTAAAAGATCTAAAAAAAAGTCCGCAGCAGCATATGTCTATATGTTAAGGTTGGCTCACTATAACGTGTTTTTTATGCTAACCAAATTTGTTCTAAAATAAAGCATTATTTGTGAACTATTCCACGCGGACGAAGTCGCGGGCAAAAGCTAGTAAGTAATAAAAAAAACGACCCGTTAATGATCTGCGAAATTCTTCGATTTGATTCCAATATCTCGTTTCTGTTGTCGCACCACTCGCTTCCAGAGCAGAGGTCATCCACCACCAGGAGTCGCTGAGTTCATTACACAGTACTCACCATCAGGCGCGGGAATAAAAGGATGCCTGCAATGAACACTTAAAAAAAAAAAAAATAAAAAAAAAAAAAAAATTTTAAATATCCAACGAAAAAAGTTGATATAATCTTTATTATTGCAGATATATTTATGGTTTTTTTCTTGTGTACCTAGCTGATTTACTCTTGCTTCGAACCCCGTCAATAATGAATTTGTAATAGCTGTAAAATAGTGAAGCGATTTGGGTGAAAAACTAAAATTTCAAAATTTTGAGTTAGTGTAGTGTTCATTGGAGGCATCGGAAAATGCCTTTACAGTCTTCACGGGCGCTATGTGTTGCCCTTCAAATTTTAAAACGGTCCAAATCGTTACGCGGCGTCCTCTGGTATCGCCGTTGTCCATGAGCGAATATCCGAAAATCTTCTTTATTCTTTATTGTACACACAGTTAATATTACAGTAATAGCGATAAGATATAAAAATGGCGAGCTTAACTCAACAATTGAGTTTTCTACCAGCTAACCGTTCTTAACGAAGGAAAGCTTTACATGAGTGCGTAGAAGAATACAATCTAATCAATTTACTTATTGATATAATACACAATAACAATAATAATTATAAAAAATAAAAAAACACTAATACATAATATATCAGACTATATACATACACACATAAATAATGTACACGTACATATATAATGAAATACATAAAATAAATACATATAAGTAATACTAAATTGATAGAATCTTCTTCTCTATATATAAAAATGAATTGCTGTTCGTTGGTCTCGCTAAAACTCGAGAACGGCTGGACCGATTTAGCTAATTTTGGTCTTGAATTATTTGTAAAAGTCCAGTGAAGGTTTAAAAGGTAGATAAATATGAAAATGCTCGGAATGAAATAAAAAAAAACAATTTTGTTTTCCCTTTGATGTGTCCCCCGTCGGACGGATTCCTTTTGTTTGTTTTAAGTTTTGTTTTATAGAAAAGTTTAGGGTCTTTTATTTATCGTTTGAGGCACTACGAAGTCTGCCGGGTCAGCTAGTAAGCAATAAATAATACATGCCTTATAAACTGTAGCCAATGATAGTATGAAACGCGAATTACGAATACACAGATGTGCACTCGAGCGACAAAAACCCGTTGTGTTCTATCTAGCTCGTAATATAACCTAAGCCGCATCTAGTTACAAGTTAAAACGGGTAATTGTGAATTATTAATATTTTTATCAATTACTTATTGTTGGTGGTCGAAATTCTTGACCCCCTAATGCTTAATGGACACGGAGAGTCGACCACCGCGCTTCTAACCCTTTGACTGCAATGTAGGTCACCGGTGCCCTACGCAGCGCACTGAAGTAGGTAATTGTGGCTAGTATTAGCAAATTCTCTCAGGTTGAGCCCGTGAACTCATCTACCCGTCCGGGCGTAGCTGATACAGACCCTTATGCTGTACCAGCGAATAAGTGGGTCCAAATCCTGACGTTTCGAATACCTGATAGTTTTCGTGGTCAATCACAGAGGACCTTAAAATTTAAAGCGAAAATAAACCGTAACAACAATACCGGCCCCAAAAAGAAATAAGGTTTCAGAAGAGGCTTCAGTATATTCAATGAAGCATTTAATATGACATGCTAAAAATCGTCATGTTACACGTTCATTAAAATTCTATCGGACTTTGTTTACGTCATTTCTCGACGTGGGCGGTATTGCGTTGTGACGTCATTTATGGCCACTCGAACACGGCTGTGTGAGTTCGTTCACGTTGTCAACTACAAATAATTACTTTTAGCTCTCTCCGTAATTTCATCACTTAGATTGGTCTAGGTTTCGTCAATTGGATTTAACAGCGGTCTTATTAAGAAGCACGTTTTTTTGTTTGTTTTATTGGCCTTGTAGGCAGATGAGCGTTCTGCCCACCTGATGGTGAGTGGTTACCGTTGCCCGTGGATGTCAGCAATGCCAGGAACACAGCCGAGCTACCGCTGAAAGAAAAAGAAAAACGAAATTTAACCATTATTAAAATGAAATGAAAAAAATCACACATAAATCATGTTTTAACTCTTGACAAGACGGATCTGTGTCGGATGTTTTAAGCAAACAAGTCGTTGCGCAGTTAAAACATTGAATTCAAAATTATTAAAATGCGTGAGGTAAATTTTTTTAAAATTGTTACTGGGTTTCGGTGACCACTTAACACTAACCGGTCGGCAAGCTTGGTAGTCTATTAAAAAAATATTTCGTATATATATTCCTGACTTTTTGAATTTTTCTGCATATTTATATACTCTTTGTTTATTGTCAAACTTTTATTTTATTACTTGTAGTCTGTGGTCAAATTGAGAATAGATTAATATTGTTCGTCTTTAATATTATTTGTCTATAGTTGTAGTTTTGTCGAAATCTGTGAATATAGAATTATAATAGTCATTGACGATAGAACCTTGATAATGTTCAATACTATAATTTCAATTCATTATAGTTGAATTTCGACTACCGCGGGCCCACTAGTACATCTAAACGTATGCAAAATATTTCGAGACTCTTGTATTTTCTCTTGACTGATAATCTACTAACTGGACATGGATGTTTTGTGAGTTTCCTGCATTGGATCAGAGTTGAATCAACGATTGAGTGCCATAAATGTGGATGTGACTGGGATGCGGCATGCTTGTAGTCTTCTCCCCATCTTAGGGGAAAATTGCCGTATCCTCACAGCTAAATTGGAGGAACATACGTCTGCCCTCTGCCAAATTTTGTGGTCACGATGTTCTTATCAAATGTTCTATCCCGAGGGGATTCATACCCGTCTCTTGGCTCCCCACAGTTTTTCGGGTTTCCTCACACGTCGATTTAGGGACCGGCGAGAGAGATCCAAGAAGACTACGTATAAGGGGTTCACATGCGCCTTAAAAACATTCTCCGTTTTAAGGGTATCATATCCTTGACTCTAATTAAGAGTAGGAAGTCCTTAAACATAAGTAGACATTTATATTCTTAACTAAGACTTATCCTCGACCATAAATATTATTTGAAGTAATGTCCCACTTAACCTTTCCTTACCTTAGGCAGCGGCTACATAGTTCCCTCGCGGTGGACGACAGAAATGATACTTGAACAAATTACCAACACAAAACAAACCAAACGCGTAGGCAGTGACTTGGCTCTGCCCCTGGACGGTAACCAGTCACCATCAGATGGGCCGTACGCTCGTCGGCCTACAAGGGCAATAAAAAAACTAGATTGTAAAAATCAATTAAGTAACACAGTAAACGGGAACACGCAATACAATTTAAAGACTAGCTTTTAAATCTATATATAATATTATAAAGAGGAAAGATTTGTTTGTTTGTTTCGAATAGGCTCCGAAACTACTGGACCGATTTGAAAAATTCTTTTTCCATTAGAAGCCGACATTGTCCCTGATGAACATAGGCTACTTTTTTTTTATTTTTTTTTATTTTATTTTTTTGGTTTCATGTGTGTTTTAATGTTTCCGAAGCGAAGCGAGGGCGGGTCGCTAGTTATATATAAGTTAATTATAGACGTTGGTGTGTTGAAATTAATGTTTATAAATATATTTTTGTAATTATGTGTCTGTCATTTACGTAAATGACAGAAGATCCTTTTGTTCTCAAATCGTTTTCTTTCACAATAGCATTAGCACGAACACAAAGAAAATGCGTTAATATTTCGTAGTAATCTCATATTACTATGTTAATTATCAATATATTATTTATACCAATTGTTACTAATATTGTAAATGTTAATGTGTATTTCTTTGTTTGTTTGATTGTAGTGGTTTTTTTTTTTTAAAAGCGATCGTTTTAGATCATGCTAGTGACATATTTAACTTTTATCCCGAATGAACATCTCGTTCCCTCGGGTAATTGTTTATACTAGAGGTCCCGCAGTAGTCGAAATATCGACTATACTTAATTGGAATTGTAAATTTGTACACTATTATGATTGTATTTTATACTTCTATAATTACAAATTTTTCCAAGACTACACTATAAAAAATATTAACAAAGACAAACAATATTTAATCTATTCTCAAATTGACAACAGACGTCAAGAACAAAAGTTTGACAATAAATAGTATGCATGCGTGTGTGCGTCAAATACATGGTATCTAGTGTGTGTAATGTTTTCTTTATTGATTTAATGTATCTTTTATGCATTATTTTAAAAAAATATTACCATTGTGCACTTCTTCTCTATATTCTCTATAAGTGTCGAAAATTTCATACTCCTCCGTCCGCGCAATTTTCGTAAAAAGGGATACAAAGTTTTTGCTTCACGTATTAATATATAGATTATCATTAGATAAAACTAGCTGTTCCCGTCCGCTTCGCTGGGCATTTAAAATTCACATTATTATTTCTCACCCCCACAAAGATTCTCATCATTGACGTCCCCGCAACTGGTGTAGGGAGTCCAACACTCATATAAATATTAGCATATCCATTAAGTACATGTGTTTTCTACATGGATACCAAGTTTCAAGTCATCGGATGCATGGTGCAGTAGTAATAACGGAACATCCGTAAAAACCACTGTAGATTTATATATTAATATAGACTACTGTGGGACCCCACAGTAGTCTAAATTCGACTATAATTAATTGAAATTATAAGTTTGTACATTATTATGGCTCTATTGTCAAAGACTTTTGCCAAGACTACACTATAGACAAATAATAATAAAGATAAACAATATGAACCTATTCTCAATTTGACCACAGACTATAAACAATAAGAAAAGTTTGACAATAAACAAAGAGTATATGCGTGCGTGTCAACTGTCAAATACACAGTAGTGTGCGTAATGTTTTTTTTTTGTTGATTTAATGTACATATTATTAATGCATAATTAAAAACAATTTTAGCATTCTGCTATCCTTCTCTATATTGTTTATAAATGTGGGAAGTTTCATACTCCTCCGTCCGCGTAATTTTCGTAAAAAGGGATACATAGTTTTTTGCTTCACGTATTAATATATAGATTATCCGCACTTTTCATTGACCATCCGGGCGAAGTCGCAGGTAACAGCTATCTATAAGTAGTTAATTATATTGAATCTCGACCGTGATTAGCCATGATTCGTAATGGTGTCAGCTGTACGGCTTAGAACTAGTAGCGCATTACTTGTGACGTATTGTTGGTACTGATAGAAAGTTTTACTCAATCGCTCATAGATAGACACAGCCCACTGAGTTTCTCGCCGGATCTTCTCAGTGGGTTGCGATTCCGATCCGGTAGTAGATTCTGTGAAGCACTGCTCTTGCTAAGGTTAGTGTCAGTAATTTTTTTTTATTGCTTTGATGGTTGGACGATCTCACAGCCCACCTGGTGTTAAGTGGTTACTGGAGCCCATAGACATCTACAACGTAAATGCGCCACCCTTCAAACCGAAACGCATTACTGCTTTACGGCAGAAATAGTCAGGGCGGTGGTACCTACCCGCGCGGACTCACAATAGGTCCTACCACCAGTGATTACGCAAATCATAATTTTGCGGGTTCGATTTTTATACACGATGTTATTCCTTCACCGTGGAAGTCAATCGTGAACATTCGTTGAGTACGTATTTCATTAGAAAAATTGGTACCCGCCTGAGATTCGAACACCCGTTCCATCGCTCAATACGAATGCACCGGACGTCTTATCCTTTAGGCCACGACGACTTCGCTTGCTCGAAATTCGCTCAGGTTGAGCCCGTGAGCTCACCGTCCGCGTGAAACTGGAACAGCCCCTTAGGTTACCAGCGTATAGGATAGGGATAAAGTACTCAATCTGATTAATAGCGCCGTTCGAAGCCAGTGTTGTCCAGCAGACCAACACGACAGTGTCGTGTCATACATACAGGAGAGCCAATTATTTAAAGTTTAAAATTTGGAAAATTTAACACAACAAAAAACTTCTTCAGATATTTGAATAGGGTAAACTTAATTGATGGTCAATTAAAAAAAAAATCGAATTCTTGATACTAAACCCAAATAAAACCGACCTTTAATTACAAACATAAATGTCGATATACAATAAAAAAAAAAAAAAGACGTCAGCAAATAAAGTATAATCAATGTAGCCGATGGTAATTAAATATTATGGTTTATTTTAAACACAAATATGCTTAAAGATTAAAAAAAAAACAGACGTCATCAAGTAAAATGAGGTATCATCAATGTAGTCAATGTTAATTAAATATTCTATAAAAATAAAATTTATACTAGTGGTAGGGCCTCTTGTGAGACCGGACGAGCTCACAGCCCATCAGTTAAGTGGTTACTGGAGCCCATAGACATCTACAACGTAAATGCGCCACCCACCTTGAGAGATATAAGTTCTAACGTCTCAGTATAGTTACAACGGCTGCCTCACCCTTTAAACCGAAACGCGTTACTGCTTCACGGCAGAAATAGGTTGGGTGGTGGTACCTATACATGCCTTAAAGGCACCAAAGAAACGCATGCACTAAAGCACGGCGTGATCACGAGTGTTCACGGTATCGCTTGATGACGCTCATTCCACTTGCAAGTTGCGGCTGCGTCACGGTCGGAGGCACATAGAAAGTTCCCCGGTAACGTTGCCAGTTCGGCCGCAGTTGCCCCGTCTGTCACCGTTCAGAGACTGTCTCAAAGTCCGTCAAAAGAAGCGTTACAAAACCGAACGAATGACATTGAACGCAACTCCGCGAAACGCTTGAAATATTTTCAATTTTTTACGACCGCCACGCGATGACCTTTCAGTTACCTTTTGACGTTTTTTACTGGTGGTAGGACCTTTTGTGAGTCCGCGCGGGTAGGTACCACCGCCCTGCCTGTTTCTGCCGTGAAGCAGTAAAGCCTTTACTCTCGATTGTTACCTCGCTTACCAATAAAACTAGCTCGTATCTAAGTTAGACAAAGCAACAAGAACTTTACTGGTGGTAGGACCTCTTGTGAGTTCGCGCGGGTAGGTACCACCTATTTCTGCCGTGAAGCAGTAATGCGTTTCGGTTTGAAGGGTGGGGCAGCCGTTGTAACTATACTGAGATCTTAGAACTTATATCTCAAGGTGGGTAGCACATTTACGTTGTAGATGTCCATGGGCTCCAGTAACCACTTAACACCAGGGTGGGCTGTGAGCTCGTCCACCCATCTAAGCAATAAGAAAAAAAAAGTTAAATCTGGCAGACGGTCCGAATCACGTGAAGTGGTACACGGTACACGATTGTCGGCACGGCTGCGAATTTAAATGAAATATTATGTATTAGTTTTAACCGACTTCGAAAAAGGTTTACTGGTGGTAGGACCTCTTGTGAGTATTTACAAATAAAGGGCACACACGACTTTGCAACAACTATACACAACTAGATTTATCGAATAGTAATTACTTGTAGTGACGCTGATGTTGAATAATTCAGGTCAAGTATCGAGGGTAATACTATGTAGGATGGTAAACGTTGAAGATGCCCGGAATCTGTGAAATGATAATTTGAGGAAATCTTATTTTAATTGCTGTAGTTTAGGTTCCGTACAGACACGTACTTTTTCTTCGCTCATAAGGAACTCTACGAATTTCGGATCTAGGACATAATCTAGCGTGTAATTTATCGAACTTAAATGGATGGAGTCTGTGAATGACGATATGAGAGAGAGAGAGAGAGGAGTGAGTGTTGAGATGACGGCTGATAGAAGAGAATGGAAGAGAAAAATCCGCTATGCCGACCTCACCTAGTGCGATAAGGCAGAGAAAAAAGAAGAAATATATAGGATGATTCAGTCGAATCTGGTCTGGTCGATCAATTGACAGGAATTTCGCCGTCACAATGAAAGAGCCCGTGAGCCCATGAGCTCACCCGTCCGGGCGTAGGTGAAATAGTCCCTTAAGCCACCAGCTAATGGGTAGGGGAAAAGAACAATAATAACACGCCTGTATCGATTATGCCCATAATCTGCTTTGTCTTAATTTCGAAGACATGTGGATCCGAGAAATAAACTCAGAAAAACTGAATATATTAACCTATTTTCATTGGAAACTCTGGATAGTGAAAGAAATTTGTTTCTAAATACGTTAACGGTAGGCAGCGGCTTGGCTCTGCCCCTGGCATTGCTGAAGTCCATGGGCGACGGTAACAACTCACCATCAGGTGGGCCATATGCTCGTCTGCCTATTTTTTTTTTGTATTTGTCAATTTTGTTGAGAAATTCAACAGCTTTAGTTTTAAAACCTCACTTACGTTATTGTATTATTATGTTGTTTTATGCTGTACTGATTTAGTGCGTATGTTTGTCCATAGGAGGTGACAGATGAGAGCGACGGATGCGGCGCCAAGTTTTCTGTTCTCATAGTGTCGGACAAGTTCAAAGGGAAACCTCTTCTTGCCAGGCATAGGTGAGTGTATTTTTTTAGGCTATTGCATAGCTTTCATCGCGGGCTCTGAGCGCGGCGACCGAATCAAGAAATTCCGTAACGAAAACAAAACCTAACACCTCTCACTTCGCCTACAATGTAGTTCGCGCTCAACACATTCACATGTTGCGCTTGTGTAGTGTTTGTGAATAAGCGCGCGGCGTGACGTCGCACTGCATGCGCATCATGAAAAGTCTACCCATCTCTCTCTCGCGCGGTCTAGCTTATGAGTGTGAAGGAGACAAATGTTTTGCTTTTGTTAATGTTTATAAATATAGCGTGGTCTTATTTCATTCTTGTTTTAATATTAAATTATTACTGTCTAATTATAATTGCATAAGTTTATAAAAAAATGCTATGCAATAGCTTTACCGCGGCAGTCCCCGAGTGCCACACGTGTTTTTTTCTATCAAAATATTTTACATACCTATACCGTAATGTATCAAATTCAATTTCAAAATCATTTATTTCAACTTGGATGTCATCAAAAACACACTTGTTGAATGTCAAAATGTAAAAGAAAATGTTAACTCTACCACCGGTTCCAAGAAAAGCCACCGTCCTGAGAAGAACCGGCGAAACAAACTCAGCGGGCTTTTTTTTTTTGGATTATATCAAATATTTTCTTTTTTTTTTTAAATAAGAAAACATATTTACAGTATACGAAGAAACAAGTCAAAAAAATACAATTCAAATAAATAATAATAATGAAAAATGAAAAGGCCAGGAGCGAACGCCTCATTCCCACGTAGTGCCATCTAGTAAAAAATCCTTAACTTTATAATATGCCTTGTTGCACAAACGTTCCTTGACAGTTTTCTTAAATCTATGAACAGGTAGTAGTTGAATGTTTTGTGGGATCTTGTTGAAAAGTTGTACAACCAGCCCCCTGAAAGCGTTGCTTATTTTCTTAATTCGAGCCGCCGGCAACGCAAGCCTATGTTTGTTCCTAGTGTTCACATTATGCAAATCGCAGACTCTGGGGAATTCTACAATGTTTTTACGCACGTACAATAAATTTTCAAAAATGTATTGGGACGCTAAAGTTAGAATTTTGATTTCCTTAAACTTGTCCCTCAAGGATTCCCTCGGGTGCATATTATAAATAGCACGAATAGCCCTCTTCTGCAGGATGAAAATCGTTTCGACATCGGCAGCATTGCCCCATAGCAAAATGCCATAGGACATAACACTATGAAAATAACTGAAATAAACTAGACGTGCCGTATCTTCATCAGTATACGTTCGTATTTTTTTTCCGCAAACGCTGCTATCATTCTCGTACTTCAGATATATTCAAAACAAACAAGCAAATTCAACGAAATTTTTGTTATCAATAGAAAAATATCGATGATATTATTATATCGATACAACATTAGCACGGTAGTTAGATAAAATATTGAAAAGTCGTCGAATATAGCAAGCACCTTAGTTATGCGTGACCACGAAAACTGTCCGAGCTAATATCGAGGAGTGAAATTGCTATTATGTTTAAGCGGCATTTTTGCAAATTCACAGGAGAGCCATTTAAAGATTAAAATTTGGAAATATATTCGTAACAAGAAACTTGTTCAGCTATTATTTCAATGGGGTAAGCTTAATTGGAGTTCAAATTAAAAACATCCAATTGTTGATGCTGTAAGACCAAATAAAACGCATCGGTAATCACTACATAGTATAAAACAAAGTCGCTTTCTCTGTCCCTATATCTGTCTGTCCCTATGTATGCTTAAATCTTCAAAACTTCGTAACGGATTTTGGTGCGGTTTTTCTTAATAGATAGAGTGATTGAAGAGGAAGTTTTATATGTATAATAACATCTATAAAATAGTGGAGAAATCAATAATAAATTACAGTTTCCGAAGCGAAGCAAGGGCGGGTCGCTAGTTACAAAGATAAATGTCGCTTATTAAGCGAAATGTCGCTTAAACTAATAGCCTTTCTTTCACTCTTTGATATAATGACAATAAAAAACGCAAGATTAAACCGTTAAAAACACATGCAAGTGATTTTAAAAGACAGTTTTCACAATCACACAGATCACGCCATTAATCGATCAATTCGTCCGCCCCAAGAATCTAAAGAGTTATTAATTATTTAACCCTTTGAGCGCGAACTGTCGATATATCGACTCTCTATTAATGCGTATAAAGTGCGGAGCGTCTGAATAGCGACTGTTACGCAGTTCGATTATAGGTATTAGGTATCGACCTGTACGGACGTGTCTTAGCACACGCACGCATAACATTTTTAAGTTAATAAATAACCATAATTTTTTTTATTGCTTAGATGGGTGGACGAGCTCACAGCCCACCTGGTGTTAAGTGGTTACTGGAGCCCATAGACATCTACAACGTAAATGCGCCACCTACCTTGAGATACAAGTTCTAAGATCTCAGTATAGTTACAACGGCTGCTCCACCCTTCAAACCGAAACGCATTACTGCTTCACGGCAGAAATAGGCGGAGCGGTGGTACCTACCCGTGCGGACTCACAAGAGGTCCTACCACCGGTTCAAATTATTTTGCTGTGAATTTAGCATTGATTTTTGTATTATCATTTTTTTAATTAAAGTTTTATATACCGCTTTTTTTTTAAAATCCTTTAGCTGTTTCTGCGAAATATGTGACAATAATCTCAGCACTAAAAAGGCTTAAAAGAAGCGACACCTATCTCTGTTTCTATCTACATAACCATTTTGAATACAAATAATGTTAATGTATAATCAAACATCATGAGCAAACTAGCCTTGAACGTATGACGTATTACCTGAGCTATTTTAAAAGCCAACAGCTCTAGCGTGCCGCGTTCGCCGATGGGACCTCAGACGTGATTGGAATTAACATGACCCTACTTTAATTATACAATACATTGCAATTGCAATACTATAAAAGCCGGTATCGATGGCCTATTCTAGGACTGTACGATATCAAGCCGACGACTGACTCCTACTGAAGCCACTGACGAACTGATATGCTGAGATACGCGAGACAGAGACGAGACATGATCTAATTAAACTACACTATAGATAGAATCATTCGTTTGATTGTCCACAGCAATTATATCTGCTAATACATCCTGAAAACTCAAAGGATGCGTTGTAATAAATAAAAAAACCCAAAACTAACTGGTATTCCCAAGAAAAATAGACTGGAATGGGCTGAAACTTTTTATTTTATTTATTGCTTAGATGGGTGGACGATCTCACAGCCAACCTGGTGTTAAGTGGTTACTGGAGCCCATAGACATCTACAACGTAAATGCGCCACCCACCTTGAGATACAAGTTCTAAGATCTCAGTATAATTACAACGGCGGTCCCTCCCTTCAAACCAAAACGCATTACTGCTTCACGGCAGAAATAGGCGGGGTGGTGGTATCTACCCGCGCGGACTCACAAGAGGTCCTACCACCAAAAATATAAATAATATGCGAGTTTTCAAGAGCAAAATTCAGACCAATTTCGGTCTTCGAGTATCGATCGACGTATTCGAAGACTGCACGAGACCCTAATAAGAGATTGCCTAAAAATCGTGCGACGAGACGCACATTTAAAGATTCATGAATCGTAAATTGTAATGACCTGTCGGAAATACTTCACGTGGTGATCACAGCGTGAGCTATTCCGGGGCGGCTCTCGCTGTCGTTGACGCGTTCATGGTTCATTTGACGCGGACTGTGAACCGATAAAATCGGTCACGACCCGCGCTGGTTAGGCGTGTCAAATTCACAACCAAGCAGGGCTCCAACTAGTTCTCGTTCTCGGTCTTCACGCGTACACGGACCGGCTGTGATAGGTCTCCGGTCAAATGAAGCGACAAAAGGAGTCGGCGAACGAGCGACGGAAAAGCCTACGTTCACTAGTAGACCAAACGTGGGCTGATTTATAGGCCTGTGATACCAATTGTAGCTTAAACTAAAATCGAAAGCTTAATCGGTCACTGGCGATCAATTCGTAATTTCAATTATGATTAACTATGGTTAAACTAATTCAAACCATCTCAAAGCTTCAGCTATCACGAGAGAGCAGTCAAACCATGAAACTGGGTTTGGTTTGTTCATTTCAAAATGGCCGCTCGAAGTCAAGAGCTGTTGTCATCACACCACAATCACATCACATCACAATCAGTAAATAGAGATATCTATAAATTCATGTCCGAAACTGCAGCATGAAAGGCTCCTCAAGTAAATTGAAACATTGATTGTTTGAATTCTTTAGCTAGCTCGGACCAAGTTTGCTCCTTGATCTGATTATTTACATTAGCTTTTTTTTCCAATTCATTCAGTTTCATAAAATTTTGTTAATAACCATATTGCCTCACTAAACTTAATAACAATTGGATTTGCGATTAAAAATAATTGAGAATGCATGTTCAACAATATCTTTATCCAAATACGATTCATCTGTCATTTATACTGTAAAATACTTTCAACTTGGGGCCTGATTAATAAAAAGAATTAATGGAACACAAAATGTTGCCATACGTCAAAACATCATCTCAGTTTAGCTTAGCTATATTGGTTTTCATATTGAAATTACGAATTTAATAATTTATGGATCAAATTAGAACTAAGGTTTTTTTTGTATTTGATTTAAACACCGATTGATATTGCCTTGGATGATGCAACATGAGTTTGAGGGTTTTATGGCGTGCTTATACACGTTACGTGTGCGTTTACAAATGTTGAGTTTTTCACTCGAGACTCACTCAGACTCACTGATAGAATAAGTTAATTAGCAAAGAAAAACACAAGAGATAAAGAGATGGCAGTCTTAAATAATTAAACACGTATACTGACACTAAATCAGACGTTTCAAAAACAAAAACCCTAATTATTTAAAATCTGTTGAGCTGAGAATATCTGTAATTTCTTACACGCACACTCTCTCTCTCATTTTCGCGAATTATTTAAACAGATATCGTCTTAAAACAGTCATATCTGTCGTAACATCTGTTCTGTATGTTACAGCACGTAATTAATCCTTACGAATATTTTATAAATAAAACTGTTTTATAACATTGGCATTGTTCCAATCGTTGCGAATAAACTTACTATCGTTTATAGCTAAAATGAAAATGTAAACAAATAAATGAACACAAAGACAATAAAAGACGAACAGATGTAAATATTGCATATTTTTCTAAAGCGACCCATTGCTAGTGTATTCAGCCGGCAATGGAATCGCTAATAAACTACCCACCGATTTCAAAACATTATATGTAGGACTTTTTGGCGGGAACGCGAGGAGTGAAGTTTTGTAATTTGTTTTATTTTGTCTCTTTAGTGTTTCTTCAGGTTTAAATGTGTAATAACGGTGGTTTATTAACTGTTTAATAACCGTGAAAGTGCACAAACGTGGGAAAATGAAACTAAGCCGCTGGACGTAACTTCTCGGGAACCTCCAAAAAGTCCACTGAAAAAATCTCAGTACCTGACCACCATTTTACTGAGATTATATTTCATCCCAGTTGATTAATATCTCAAATTAATCATCTTTATTTCATTCCATTTCACTCCATATTATCATTTTTCATGAAAATAAGGATATAAATTAAAATAAGACATGACTTAAAGGTCCTAGTTACCAGGTCATAAAATCCTTGAAAAAAAAAAACACATCGGCTGTTTGCGCTAGAAAAAATACAATGTAATTAACATCAGTATAATAGTCGGCAAACTTCTTGAGCATTTGTTGACGTAGTGGGGGTAAGTTTGCACATGGTACACTCACGTGCAAAAACATTATTTACTCTGCGTCATAATGCAATTAAATTATTAAAATCAACATATGTATTTATTTATATATTTATGAGAACATCAACAAAAAATATAGGTAAAAAATTGTAATAATTTTATCTTGGGGTAAAATAGATATTCCTTCTATTAGTCAAAACTAGAGCTGTTGCCAGGTCTTGGTTCAGTTGAAGCGAAGCTGGTATTTGCAATTTTTTTTTCGTTATTATAATCTTGACCATCAAATTATATTTTGAAGATATTCGATTCGTAGTAATCAAATGTAACTTTTTTCAATTACCAGCTTTCGATTATTTTCTGTTTTTTTTCCATCTGAAGCCTAGCTCTTTCAGAATTCGTCGTAAACTTCATACCGAGCCATTAAAATTTATATCTTCTTTTAATTTTTCGAAGCCTTTCTACGGTACGGAGTTTCGCTGCTTGTTATGTAGTTATTATTACATCTTTTGATTACAGATGGAATGAAACTATCCATTCCGGTAACTTTCTTCTTCCTTGATCTTTTCTTACCCGGAGTCCGAAACACGGCGAGCAAGCCAGAGCCTTTAGCTTCGTTAATAATGCACCTAACAGTACTCACGGATGTTTTATAATGAAGCAATATACGTCGTACACAATTTTTCTACCCTTTCTTTTGAATACTACACCAGTTTTTCGCGGCANTTTTTTCCTCTTGCCACACAATTGTGTTTCTTGTTTTTTTTTTTTTTCAAAATATCGATCAACAAAAGAGATCCAATATTCTAATTGGGGTGAAAACGTCAAACGCGTACATACGTCGCGAAAATAAACAATTTTAAGAATAAAACAGATCAAAACGATAAAAGTACAATGGGTATTTGTTATTTAAAATAACCGATGCAATCGCAAGACCAGATTTACACAATAAAGACCATATTATGAGGGCTGAAGCATTTAAAATCGTCCTTTCGCAGATTGGTGAACACATTGCTTCAAGAGGAACTGAAGACAATCCACGCATTCACCCAGAAAACCTTAACTGTTGATCAGTGGAAGACACAATAATGTATACTATTTAATACAATGCAGTAGTCGAAATCTATTAGTTTTTTATTGTTCATTATACCTTGCTTAAGATCTAGTCAATTTCGCGTGTGCTTATTACATTAAAAGGACAATGTTGACGGCCGTCGATAATTTGTTTACCGTGAGTGTTTCCGCGCCCGGGAAAGTCATTTTGCATGGAGAGCATTCGGTCGTGTACGGGAAAACTGCGATCGCTGTCAGCCTCGGCCTAAGGAGCTCCATAGTGATAAAGGTATTTTTCATGAAGTCTTTCTTCTTTTATTTTATAGACGTGTGAAAAAAATTTTGGGTTCACATATCGCACCTATAGAATTATAAAGACCCAACTAGAAAAAGGGGTTTTTTGGAAAACATCAAAGTTCTCAAAGCGAAAAAAAGTAGAGGAAGGGGACGGAGTGAAAGAGACCGATGGATAGCTTTGTTATAAGCTACTTCTGGTCATTTGATTACTTAAAGTCGTTTAAAAGGGTCGTTCTAGTTCCATTTTTGAATTAAAGACGAAATCCAAATATTTCAAAATGAGTCTCTATAATTTTAAAGGTGCGATATGGTGCTTTGTGGTTACCGGAGTTCGTAGACGTCACAAGGTAAATGGCGCCATATAACTGAAGACACAAGGTCGAAGTCGCAATTGTAATGTAGATTGGCTGTCGCTACCTTTTCAAACAGGAACGAATGGCTACTTCGTGGCAGGAATAAGCAAGATAACATACTTATCAGGACTTACCTACCATAAGTACAATTGTGGATTTGTTTTAAAGGTAGCATTTCTGTTGGTGGATAAATCAGTATTTACAAGATTAATTCGGAATATGTTTTTTTACCCAAAAAGCCGTCTAATCTAATAGATCATTTCTTCTCTTTTACTGACAGTTCTGATATGTTTGAACTACTGGAAACTTTTTTTTATGTCCTTGTAGACTGAAAACCATATTGCTCGCCTGATGGTGAGTGGTTACCGTGGCCCATGGATTTCAGCAACGCCAGGGGCAGAGCCAAGCCGTTGCCTACCGTGAATACGAATTGAACCTATTTGAATTGATTTGAAAATTAGTTATAAAGTTCTTTAATTAATGATTATGTGAATCTAATGTCGCGATAGTGATATATCCAGGCGGCCATTTACGAATAGATTTCGCCCAAAAGCACCCATAGATATAGGAAGGACGTAAGGTGTTGGAATGGCTGTGAAGGCCTTGAATTGTTGAAATGAACAAAAATAAGTCAATTGGTGTCAATACGATCGTTTAATTCAATGGATAGGTAATGAATATTAAATGCATGTGGTGGCCATCAGACTGCAGTCGAGTTCACAAATGCTCATTAATTTCACCTTGTTGTTATTTAATCACTTGTGACATAAGGACTTGGTCATGAATACGTTGGAATTTTTCTTCATCAATGGCTGATGCAAAATTTTAGTTTGGTAATAGTCTAAGATTGCGTATCTCATCATTCCGTTATTTATGTTTCTCGCAATTTCGCAGGAAGTAAACACTCCACACGAACCAGCAGTCCACATACATTTGCCGTGCGTGGATCTACAGGAGACCATTCCATTGGAGCCGACAGTCAAAAGTCTGTTCCATCCTAAACTGGCACCAGGGATAACCGGCAAATTCTCTTGGAGATTACCCCACAAAATCGACCATGACTATCACTTGCGAAGGGTGGAGGAATACCTGCATTTGATCAAGCCTAACTTTGACTCGTTGCCCAACAATCAAAAGAATTCCTTGCGTAGTTTCCTATACGTGTTTTCCGGGATTTTCGGTAGCACATATCTACCGGTAAAGTCTATGGATATTTCGATGGGATCTGAGCTCACCATTGGCGCGGGTACTGGCAGTTCGGCGTCTTTTGCCGTCTGTCTAGCAGGAGCATTGATACAGCTGTTGAAATTGAAGAGTTCTTCGGGGAATTTCGATGCATATTACGATCAGAGCAGCCAAGATTTTACGGATACCGAAAAGGAGATTATATCGGAATGGGCCTTCAATTGTGAGAAGATAATGCACGGAACTCCTTCAGGTATGTAACATTATGGTCTTTTTTGGCGTTAAGCTCTGGCACTGTCACACCGATTTTCCATCAAAAGAGTTAACTAAAATCTGAGTTTTTCGTTTCGATTATAACTAGTGATCCCGCCGTAGTCGAAATTCGACTATAATTAATTGGAATAGTAAGTTTGTACACTATTATGATTGTATTTTATACTTCTATAATCACAAATTTCGCCAAGACTACATACACTATAAAAAATATTAAGAAATACAAACAATATTTAATCTATTCTCAATTTGACAACAGACGTCAAGAACAAAAGCTTGGCAATAAATAGTATGCATACGTGTGTGCGTCAAATACATGATGTGTAGTGTGCGTAATGTTTTCTTTATTGATATAATGTATCTTTTATGCATTATTTAAAAAAAAAATTAGCATTGTGCACTTCGTCTCTATATTCTCTATAAGTGTGGAAAATTTCATACTCCTCCGTCCGCGCAATTTTCGTAAAAAGGGATACAAAGTTTTTCCTTCACGTATTAATTATATAGATAAAGCGTTGTTAGTTCGAAATTATTTGAAGCATACACGCTCAATGTTTGTATATTAAACATAATCACAATGATCAGTTCAATGTAACGATGTCAAGGTCTCCGGATGACGTTCCCATCAGGGGTCATTGCCGGATCGCTTCCATTTGAAATGTCATCAATTAGAAAGTCAATGCCTTAATATGAACGACCTCGGAACTGACGGGGACGTCTCGATATAATTCTATAGAGCATTAGAAACTCGGCTTACGATAAAATGTGAAAGTTTCGTTAATTCACTTTCGCGTATCTTATACCTTTAAACGAGCAATTCTTGTATATATATATAATCTGACTCTCGGAAACGGCTCCAACCATTTTCATAAAATTTAGTATACCGGGGATTTCGGGGGCGATAAATCGATCTAGCTACGATTTATTTTCAGAAAATGTTGTTTTATTCGTGTTTTCAATAATCAACTCTTCCCGACATCTATTGGCGAATAATAAGACTATTTTTCTTAATTGAGGGCAACTAACCGCTTTAAAGACAACAAGATGGCGTTATCAAAAAAAAACCTATCATCATCCAGTTATGTTTATCCTAAAACAGACTAGTGTAGTTTATGATATCGTATGCCGAAACAACCCAAAAATACGACTTACGACCGCGGAACTACTACAGCGANTATCCTAAAACAGACTAGTGTAGTTTATGATATCGTATGCCGAAACAACCCAAAAATACGACTTACGACCGCGGAACTACCACAGCGATCAGATATGCGTATCGTCCGGGATTGTACTAGACAACTTTGGGGAATATACGACAAAGGCAAGATCTTCCACAGAGCGGGTGTAATCTCTCAATAGACCGACGATCCGAATATTACTGTTCGGAGCTTTTACAGTAGATTGGAGGGAATAAAGTCTAGAGTTAGAATAGGGACAAATCTGGTAAACGAGGTAATAATTGAGAGTAAAGGCTTTACAGTAGCCCCTTTTTTGAGACAAGGCGTCTTACCTATTAGGCTAAGGATGCATATAAGGAACGCCCATTGCGTATTTATTATTCGACTAGCCGTACTCGTCCGCTTCGCTGGGCATTTAAAATTAACATTATTATTTATTGTCATTATTATTTGGGAATCCAACACTCATTTAAATATTAGCCTATCCATTAAGTACATGTATTCTCTACATGGATACCAAGTTTCAAGTCAATCGGATGCACGGTTCAGTAGTTATAACGGAACATCCGTAAAAACGACTGTAGATTTATTAGTATAGATTATAATAAAATTAGTTAATTTTGATTAATGACCCCCAATGCCAGATCAAAAAGATTAAAAGACCAAATTGACCTTGCTTGCAGAATAAAGGAAGCTACCTCCATATAATTTTCTATTAAATCTATACAAATACAACATACATTATTCTTATCCTTGAGTAGGCAATCTGATCGTATTGAACTAGTCTCTAATCATCTCGTAAATTGATCATCACTTCGGTAATAGACTGATTACTTGTTCGTGTTAATACCAAGAGTTAGGACTATGGTGGATATTATAATGGATGTTATTATTCTTAGAGCATGTATTTCTGATCATTGGGCATTAGTTGTTTGGTTTCTGTGGCGGTAGCCGTCATACAACGCAAGATATTTGACAGATGCCTGAATCTCGCTTACGACATTTTCAAGTTAAGCTCGCATATATACAAGTTTCGAACAACAACATTGGACCGTCGGTCTACCGAGCAAATATCACCCGCGCGGTGGAAGATCTTCCTTTCGTCGTATATCTACAAACTAAATCTTTTGAACTAAAAGTTTTGGCCATAAAAAAAAACAGTGTCATATCATAAATTGCTTAGTTAGCCTAGCCCTGAGTCCTAATTTCTGAGTGATGCACAATTATTGGTGCCTTGCTATATCGACAAAATGGGGGTACTAAAATGAATATGTTCACAGACCTGTCAATACACGATATAATTCTCTCGTCATTTTTTTTATTTTTTTATTATTGCATTGTCGGGTGGACGAGCTCACGGCCCTCCTGGTGTAAATTGGTTACCGGAGCCCATAGACATCTACGACGTAAATGCGCCACCCACCTTGAGATATGAGTTCAAGGTTTCAGTATAGTTACAACGGCTGCACCGCCCTTCAAACCGAAACGCATTGCTGCTTCACGGCAGAAATAGGCAGGGTGTTGGTATCTACCCGTGCGAACTCACACGACGTCTTACCACCACTGAAGTATCCTGAAGATAGTTTTTAAGTGTGCTTTGTAATTAGCAATCTAGCTTCATAATGATGAATATCATTGGTTTATAGACCTTAACATTACCGCGTAAGCCATTGACCAAATTACTTTAATAAATCTTGTAACTTGGCAATTATAGGCATAGACAACGCGACCTGCACATTCGGGAACTTGGTATCGTTCAAGAAAGGCGCTAAACCACGTCATCTCGACATAAGGATGGAGCTGCGCGTGTTGCTGGTCGATTCGCGGGTGTCCAGAGAAACGAGGACCCTGGTCGTTCGTGTGGCGGCCCTAAGGCAAAGGAACACGGCCGCCGTGGACCACATCATGGAGGCCTGTGAACACGTTGCGCACACTGCCACTCAGGTAATACATCCTTCATTGTTAAATTTCAGGGTATATAACAACAACAACTACTACTCAAATCAGTGAATACTTGTCGCGGGAACGCGAGGAGTGAAGTTGTGTGAATTGTATTATTTTGTCTATTTAGTGTTTCTTCAGGTTTAAATGTGTTATAACGGTGGTTTATTAACTGTTTAGTATCTTTTATTTTTATTTTTATGATTGATGGATTACTAGTGGCCTGGAGGCCTTTCCAGTATTATCAGGACAGGTGGGCGAGAAAAGGCTCAATCAGAAGGGGGGGAATGTGCTAACAGCTGCCCGAGCGCCTCCGAAGGAGACCTAACAGCTCAAGAGCAGCTGCTTCGCGAATGTGTTTAGTATCTGTGAAAGTGCACAAATGTGGGAAAATGAAACAAAGCCGCTGGACGTTACATCTCGGGATCCTCCAAAAAGCCGTGTGGAGTCGGAAGTCGTCGTAGCCTAAAGGATAGGACGTCCGGTGCATTGGTATATAGCGATGCAACGGTGTTCGAATACCGCAGGCGGGTACCAATTTTTCTAATATTATATAATACGTACTTAACAAATATTCACGATTGACTTCCACGGTGAAGGAATAACATCGTGTAATAAAAATCAAACCCGCAAAATTATAATTTGCGTAATTACTGGTGGTAGGACCTCTTGTGACTCCGCACGGGTAGGTACCACGGCTCCGCCTATTTCCGCCGTGAAGCAGTAATGCGTTTCGGTTTGAAGGGTGGAGCAGCCGTTGTAACTATACTGAGACCTTAGAGCTTATATCTCAAAGTGTGTGGCGCATTTACTTTGTAGATGTCTATGGGTTCCAGTAACCGCTTAACACCAGGTTGGCTGTGAGCTCGTCCACACATCTAGGCAATAAAATTAAAAAAAAGTCAACTTAAAAAGTATCAGTAAATAATCACCATTTTACCGAGATTATGTTTCATCTCATATCATCTTTCGTTTTTGGATTTCGTAAGGATTGCAGATTAAGCCACATCAATTCTTAATATGTGTTAAGTGTGATGAAACTCTCTGATGAGTAAAGTGTCATTTTGACTGTTTTTTGTTACAGGTTTTAGAGAAACTTTCCAGCGGCAAGTGTGACCCCGATACGGAGGCGGACTATCAACATTTATCAGTAAGTTTCAATTATTATCTCTAGTTTTTTTTTATTGCCCTTGTAGGCGGACGAGCATGCGGCCCACCTGTTGGTAAGTGGTTGCCGTCGCTCATGGACTGGAGCAATGCCAGGGGTGTAGGCAATCCGCTGCCTACGGTTTGGTTTGTGTTGGTTATTTATTCAACCGTGAGGGAACTATGTAATTGCTTGTGCATTTAGCATTTCTTGCAGTAGCTTTGCTATCCTTAAAGTCCAACATTTAAACCAAAGAAATGAAAATTCATAACTATAAAATTCTATGAAAATATTATAGTAGGAAAGGCAAAGACTAAAAAAATCAAAGAAAAAGTTGAGAATTCATAATTCTTATAAAATTCTCTGAAAATTGTAGATTAGTATAGAGAAAGTGTAAAACAAAAACAGATTGACTAAAAGGTCGAGTTACAAAGCCGCCGTAATCCCCAAAAATGTTTTAAATAGTGAATTAAAAAAAAAATTGCTTCGATGCGTGGACGAGTTCACGGCCCACATGGTGTTAAATGGGTACTGGAGCTCATAGACATCTACAATGTAAATGCTGCCACCTAACTTCGAGGAGTTCTAAGGTCTCAGTGTAATTACAACGGCTACCCCGCCCTTGAAACCGGAACGCATTACTGCTTCACGGCAGAAATAGGCAGGGTGGTGGTACCTACCCGTGCGGACCCACAAGACGTCCTATCACCAGTAAAAAATGTATATTTCAGGAGCTTTGGGACATGAACCACTGTCTGCTGTCGGCTCTGGGCGTGTCTCATCCTTCGCTCGAGGTGATCCGAGCTGCAGCCAAGAGCAAGGGGCTCGCGTGCAAGCTCACCGGAGCCGGAGGTGGAGGGTCAGTATTCTATTCACTTCGATAAAGCGGCACGACACGAGAACCCTCTCATCGTGGCCGCCGGTAACTACATTCCCGATCCTGCGGACAGAATGGAAAGCAGTCGACGTCGCCCAAACACGTCATTTCGGATCCTCCCGATCCATTAACGGTGCTTTTAGGTACCACAAGCACTGGTCATCGTTCTCGTCGAACCCGTCGCTTGCGACGAAGGGCTCGACGAGTAAATTAACCAGATCTTCTCAGTGGGTCGCGTGTCCGATCCGGTGGTAGATTCTACGAAGCACGGCTCTTGCTAGGGTTCGTGTTAGCAACGTCGTCAGGTTTGAGCCCCGTGAGCTCACCTACTAGTTAAGGTTCCGCTGATATAGCCTCTCAAGGCTATCAGCTTAGGTAAGAAAAAAGAAAAAAAAAATTGCTTAGATGGGTGGACGAGCTCACAGCCCACCTGGTGCTAAGTGGTTACTGGAGCCCATAGACATCCACAACGTAAATGCGCCACCCACCTTGAGATATAAGTTCTAAGGTCTCAAGTATAGTTATTATATCTAACTAACTAAATATCTATTGTATAAATGCATAGAAACTCACGTGCGATAGAAATCTCAATAATGTTTAATACATCCATGCGTGAACTAGCTCATGACGCTCATGGTATAGACGTACCGGAATCCATAGATGTTACAATGTGAACTCCGTCATCTACCTCGGGACATGAGGTCGACATCTCAACTGTATTGTGTAACGTTGGCTCCACACTTCAAATCTTAATTTTGTAGGCAGCAGCTTGGCTCTGCTCTTGGCATTGCTGAAGTCCATGGGCGACGGTAACCACTTACCATAAGGTCTTCCTACAAAGGCAATAAAAAACAATTCAATGTCAGCTCGAACAGTGACGCGAGCCTTTTCGTGACGGCTGCTGATTAAAGCCCAGAGTCTAGAGCATCTAGCGTCCATCCCCATTCGTCCCCATCCGTCCACGCCCCAGATCCATCCTTATGAATCTAAGCCCATCCCCAGTATCAGCTCGCCAAGCTTCTCTTGAATTGATAGACTCTTCAGCAGCTGTTAACAAACCGAACTCTCGTTCTGGACAGGCTTCCAGGCCACCAGAAATCCCTTTTGAAACGCAGGACACGTGGTGTTATTTCTTCATCGTGAAAGAAGTTATTTTGCACGTATGTAATTAGAAAAAAAAAATCTACCAATTTATTGAACCGCGTTATATATTCAAATGTGGGAAAATGAAACAAAGCCGCTTAACGTAACTTCTCGGGATCCTCCAAAAAGTCCACTGAAAAAATCTCAGTAAATGACCACTATTTTACTGACATTATATTTCATCCCATATCATCTCATTTCATTTCATTTCATTTCATTTCATTTCATGCCATGTTTCATTTTAATCAACTTCATTTCATTTCATAACATCATTTTTCATATAAAAAATATATAAAAGATTCGGCTGTATGGTATGATACCTTTGCCTTTCTAGTTGGAAAAATAAAACTACTTCTGAACCCTGCTATAGTCCCATCACTTTAATATATCAGCATATCATCCTCGATGTCACAGATATTTAAAAAAAATGATTAAGTATTAGCTGACCGAGAGCCCGTTGTATCGATTAATAACTCCCAAGTCAACATCACTAACATTTTTTTTAAGAAATTTAATGACTGCTCTTTTCTTTTTCAGATACGCCATGATCTTAATTCCACCATCGACTCCTCGTTCGACGATAGACTCGCTGTCCGGCCAGCTGCTGCAGAACGGTTTCCGGGTCACGGAGACGAGGCTCGGTGGACCGGGCGTCTCCATAGAGATGTGACCAAAGACAAACAAGAGACAACGGGTCTCATAGCGCACGGACAGTTTGTGAAAAGAAATAAACAAGTGTCAACTCACTGTCATGCGGTGACAGTGACAGTTGAGATGGTAGATGAGTTTATTGAGGTCTTTTTTTGAGATATTACCGATAGTAAGATGTAAAAATATCTCACTCGCCTGCCTTCCTTTATTTAATAAGAAGTTAGAGTATAATATCTCTAAACTTAATGGTTAAAGTCTGATGCTAACAAATTATCATTGTTAAAACAATTGATTGTAATCGTATGATAATCGATATTATTCGAATTGTGACTTAGAAAGCATCGGTGATGTACTACTAGTGAAGTGAATATCGATCAATCGATTATTCTTTTATCGGTATTCGAATACTATTTACTTAACACTATTAAAAGATTTCTTTCAGACGAATGTAAATCCCAGTGTATTGTGATTTTTTTATTTATATCAGGACATTTGTGGGAGAGGCCAAAGTTGTTTGGTTTACAAGGTTTTGGGTCCCAGTTGATACCGTAATGAGCTACATAAGTTTTTGCTTACGGTAAATTCTATCTAGGTATGTTTTTGTTTTAAGATATTATTTCCAATGAAAGTATATAGGAAAATTTAGTATTAGAATTAGAATTTTAATAATTTGTTTCGAACGTGGCAATCTGGGTTTTTTATAGCTAGAAGACTACATTTTCATGTGCTCCTTGGCTAGTACTGTAAAAAAATACATACTGAACCTTATAAAAAACTGTATTAACTGATATCGGGTGTAAGTAAACTAGAGTGGCCCACTTAATAGTCAGTGGTTTCCAAATCATATTTTCCGAAATCATAGATACTAAATGTTAAATGTCGTCATCCACTTTTGAAGCACACTATACAATTATCAATTTTATTATATACTTACTGTATGTCCCACCGTTGAGATCGGATCGCATCAGCCGTCTCGTGGCAGTATTAGGATCAAGATGGAGCTTTAGCGCCCTCTTAATTTTATTTTCATCAAAAATGTGTCTACGCCCTTAACAAAAACGTAACGTTTTAGTTAATATATATGTCACGGGTGAAAATTTACAAAAATCCCGTATAAAATTATTAACAGAGACGTGAAATATAGCCAGAGTTTGGATGACCCACAAATGAATGTAAATAAAGAATAATTATGTTTTCAGTTAATTCTTTTTGGTCCTAATTTATTCGAGATATGGACCAAATACCTAACTGAATACAAAAATGTAATTTTATTTTTGGGAATTTAATAATTGTGTATTCTAAAGGAACATAGTGCCCATTGACCGATATCTCGTATAAACCGAATTGCCGTCTTAGTAAATACTTGTGTGGTATGTTTGTATATCAATTCCTGTGCTATTTAACGAGATGAGGGTGAAATGATTTAGTCCAACTGTCAAATTTTTTGTGACTTTTATTCTTTTGACATTGACAGCTTGAGAATTGTTTTTGTTTAAATATAGAGCTATGGGTATTATCACATTGGTCATAGCTTTATGGCTTTTAATGTTTTATAGTTTAAATTAAATAAAATATGCGTATTTAATGTACGATGTTCGTATGTGTCTTTTTAATCTTGAACTGTCAATGATATAGGAATCGATGCCACTCGAATTAGTTAAATTATTTTGTATTTAAAGCGTATGTGTGACAGGGTCGGTGGCTAATGAAAGCTATTATTAATAAATAATTGTTGTGTTAAAAAAAATACGTACGAATGACGTCTTAAATATTATTATGCATTTCATTTTAATTTATTTATTTCGTTTTTGAACGTTTGTTTACGCACAAAATTAATATTACTTAGTAAATTTTTTTTTTATTTTAAAATTTGCATGACTTGGAGATGGTTAATTTTTTTTTTTAGAAACACCGTACCAATCGTTGCCAGATTTCAGTATCGACAGAAAATAAAACAGATCAAAATTCATTGGGTTATGACAGGAGTTGTCAGCTGTCAATTTTGACATGTCACTACTGAAGTCAGCCATCGTTTGAGTACAAAATACATTCCCGCGTTAAATAGAATTATGAATATTATTTTTAGAGAGTGTTGTAGCTAGATTAAATCAAAAATATGTTAAATGATTCGGCAAAGGTGTTTTTCTTTTGTCTTTTAGAAATACTTAAATTTTGTCTAAATTTTGTACTGAAAAATATATCATTTCCTTAATTAGTAATTTTTTTTGTTTGTTTTTTATTTATTGTTTTTAATAAAAATCCTTGATATTGTTTTCATTAGAAAGCAGAGATATACCCACTGTGTTTTAGTATATGTGCTGCTAATGTCTTCATTGAACCATTTCAGTCGAGAAAAAATTAAAAAAAACAACCTCTATTAAAGTTTAAATTTGTTTATATTGGTTTAAAATTTTCGGCACTATCATGTATCGCATTCTTCAGGAATTCTTATATTATGATTAATTCGTTCCTGTTCTGTATTTAATTAATATAAAATTTTTATTTACATTTATTTCTTAACCAACCAGACAAAAAAAAAAATATGTAGAAAAAAATTATTAAAAACTTACAAATTTTGCGTTTTCAAATATAACGTAATTATTGCAATAAACAATAGGGCATTAAATTAAAAATTGCCTATTGTTTTATAATTTTATAATAGATTTTATAATGTTATGTACATACATATATGTATTACACAATTAATGTTTTACTTTTTAATTATTTTAAAATATCAAAATAATTAAGTCAATTTAATTTTATAATTAATACACCATTAGAATTTAATCACCGAAAATAGGCATTATATATATAAAAAAAAGGATTATTAAGTTATTAGAGATCCTTCTTAAAATCATGGACACATTGTGTCATGTGTTATACAATTTAGGAGCAAAACTAGAGTGTGCGTTTAATTAAACTTCACATATATAATTAATCGCTTCTGCTGTGAAGGTCATTGGCCTAGTGGCTGTAGTGTTCACAGAACGAAGAGATACGGTTTTGATTTCAATTGAGAGTCGTAATATTTGTAAGGATGTATGTTTAGTTGAAGATTTATGGTTTTTTCTTTCTTTATCTATTCGCTGGTAGCCTAAGGGGCTATTTCAAACTTCGCTCGAACCCACAAGCTCAATCTGAGAGAATTTGCTAACACTAGCCCTAGCAAGAGCAGTGCTTCGCTGAATCTACCACCGGATCGGAAAACTTGTGCAAAGTAGAATGTTACATATAAATAAAAATGAATTGCTGTTCGTTAGTCTCGCTAAAACTCGAGAACGGCTGGACCGATTTGGCTAATTTTGGTCTTAAATTATTTGTGGAAGTCCAGAGAAGGTTTATAAGGTAGATAAATATGAAATGCTTGGAATTAAATAAAAATAGCAATTTTGTTTTCCCTTTGATGTGTCCCGCGTCGGACGGATTCCTTTTGTTTGTTTTTAGTTTATTTTATATAAAAGTTTAGGTCTTTTATTTATCGATTGAGGCACTACGAAGTCTGCCGGGGTCAGCTAGTGTTACATATAAACATTTGCCCACTGAGTTTCTCGCCGGATCTTCTCAGATTCTGCGCAGCACTGCATTGGCTGGGGCTAGTGTTAGCACCACTCCAGTTAGAGCCGCGTGAGCTCACCTACACGTCAATGAGAAACTGAAATAGCCTCTCAAGGCTATCAGCATAGGTAGGGGGAAAAAAAAAAACATTCGTGTTTCTCTCTCACTTACTAGAGCAACAACCGGCGCGTCACTATTTTAATTAATTATTGAAACCGATTTATGAGGAACTCGTATGACTTCGTTTTACATTTCATACGTAATCGTGTTTGTTTTAAATCCGGATCTATTTAAGGAGGATTTCGAAGGAGAACTATATCGTATAGGGCAGGGGTGAGCAACATATTTAATCAATTGGCCAATTTAAATTTTTTTTTTTTTTGGCGGCCTGCACATATGTTAACTCTTATTAATAATTTACGACAAGTTGAAAAGTGTCCATCTGTAAACAGCAAGTTATAGTTCGAAGACTCACCGAAATAGCGCTAGTGTAGGAAGTAGAAACGATATGAATATAGCAGTTTTAAACAGAGTGAAGTGTGTTAATTATGGCGCTGTTTTCAAAATGTTTCCACTTGCTACTATAGCGCCATCTTCATTGGCTCTCTTTCAGTGGACAATTTCTAATACACTGAGATGGTACTCCTTAGTTCTGCCGTCCATAATTTTGTTAGGTAGACACGCGCGTTTGCTTTCGATTTTCGTATTACATAACTGCAGATGAAATATTTTTTTATTGCTATGTGAACATTGTACGATAATCGTGTGACGATTATTGCTTACGAGCGGTATGCGATTTATCGTCACAGAGTCTACGATATAATCACGTCATCTAAATGAGGCCGTCAGCGCAAAAGTGGCCTAAGCTTACTATATATAGTAAGCATGGAGACAATGAGGTTTGAATTTGCTTTTACACTTCCTCATAGGCGAAAACAAAACGCGCAAAAATAATACTGACAAAGCCATCTGTTATCTGTGGGCGAAACTAGGTATAGGCCGGTTTTGCATCAAAATTTATTATGTTTTAAATAAATTGCAATATTTATAGTAGAACCACGAATATGAAAATATGTAGGATAGGCCACTTTTGTGCTGACGCCCTCAAATGTGATTTTAGTGTTTTATTAATTACAGCGTCGATGGTATGCGATTAAATCCTAGCTTGCGGCCGTTGGAAGTTAAAATTTAATAAAACAATTTACTTTTGTTTTCCTTGTTTGATTATCTTGATTTATTCAGTAACAGAGATGTGTAATTAATGTTTTTTTTTTTACGAAATTAAAATCTAGTGGTGTATAATTAATCTAATCCCGTATTTTCCCACCATTTTTCGATTTTAACGTTTATTTTAATTAATAATATTTGGCCACATCGTTCAGTGACGTATTATTTGTGAACGTATAGTTATGACGTCATGAGTTATCTTACGAAACTAGAATTAGGCAAAGACAATAATTTAATTGCTATACTTACATAATATTATGTATGAGGCGTCATCGACTGCATATATTACGTCTATTTTTTCTCTATGTAAACATTTCATCATTAATTAATTCAAGCCCAGTATTTAAGTTCCAAGGACTTTAAATAAAATAATGTACTGTGTATGTAATGTCTGAGACCAGTATCAGTTAATTAAGAAATGTTTTTTTTTCTATGTTACATAATTATGAATTATTGACTTTTAAATCTAAAAGAATATCGTATTGTATGATATTGTTATAGTTACAATAACGAACACACTATTTTATCTAATAGACGCGTGCGCGATATATAAAGATCTAGATGATGAAAATAAAGATGAATCTAATCTAAGAGTCAAACGAAATGATTTGTTTTAATTCTTGTAATTTTAATAATCGAAGAACCAATATGGCGTCCCAGTTCCCTTAAAGCGTGCTGTAATAATATTTTAGAACGCTGTAACTAGCAATAACGTTGTCTCACTCGCTTTTGTTGTATTATCAATGCACGGAAGCAGGACAAAATTTTGAAATGTTGATTTCTTTAACGCCTTACATTGTTAAGTATTGAATTAGAGAAAAAGTTCATATTTTCTAACACAAACACTGAATATTATATCTTTGATTTTTTTATGTTCGTTAGATATGGGAATCCTTGAATTGCATTAATGATTTATGTTAATATTCCATACCAGAAAAAAATTCATTCTGAATTTAAAATGTTTATTAATTTTAGATAGATTGATAAAAATATTTTCAGAATGTTGCCGTTTTTTTGCTTAATAGGTACTATTTAGTACTAAAAGGTCGATATGTAAGTGCCGTAAGATATTCAGAACTGCATCACCCTGTATAGTGGTCGGCAATATTATATTGAGGGGTGAAAAGATATTTGGTTTAAGCGACATTTTTTGCAACTTTACAGAAGAGCCATTGCAAGTAAAAAATTGGGAGAAAATATCACGCTAAAAAACTTCAACTATTTGAATGGAATGAACTTAATTGAAGTTCAATTAGAAACATCGAATTGTTGATGCTAATCTATACATATAAATAAAATTGGAGTGTCTGTTTGTAATATCGAAATAACCGCTTTTTACTACATGCATATGAATATGTATACGGTATATACACCAAATAACATTTTTTACAATTTTTGTCTGTCTGTCTGTCTGCTTGGACCGATTTTGAAGAGACTTTCACTGATAGGTAGCTGATGATATAAGGAGTAACTTAGGCTAACTTTTTTTAGACTAGCTTCGTCCCGCGGCGTTACTCGCGGTACGACAATAACCGCGGGTAACATCGCGAGACTCGGCTATTAATAATAAAATTTAATGTTTCCGAAGCGAAGCGAAGGCTGGTCGCTAGTATCAAATAAAACTGACCTTTAGTTATAAATGTCGCGTAAACCAAATAGCCTTTCAATTCTCGATATGGATTCCCAAACGAAGCAAGTTTTAGATATTTTTTTTTATTGCCCTTTGTAGGCAGACGAGCATACGGCCCACCTGATGGTGAGTGGTTACCGTCGCCCATGGACTTCAGCAATGCCAGGGGCAGAGCCAAGCCGCTGCCTACCAGCCTACCTGATTCTAATAAAGCGAGATTGTACATAAAAGTATTGGCATGCAAAATGTTAAGCTCAATAATGTTATTCGCGTATAAACGGTGCTAAAAACTTGAATCTTATATTATATAAATATCGTTAATATATTTAAATTATTTTAGGGTTTAATTTGAAAATAAAATATGTTTTTAATCGATACTGTTTGTTGTAGTTTCATTTATAATTGTACTAATTAATATCAAAAAAGGATTTTAAATGTCTTATATAATTGCCAATTGTGATCGACTCTTCGAGAATATAGGTAGGTAACTTTTCGTGAAAAAAGGGCAAGTGTCATCACTAAGTAGTTTTTTTATTCGTAGTGCTTCAATCGATAAATAAAAGACCTAAACTTTTGTATAAAATAAACTTAAAACAAACAAAAGGAATCCGTCCGACGGGGGACACATCAAAGGAAAAACAAAATTGTAATTTTTATTTAATTCCGAGTATTTTCATATTTATCTACCCTTTAAACCATCTCTGGACTCCCAAAAATAATTCAAGACCAAAATTAGCCAAATCGGTCTAGCCGTTCTTGAGTTTTAGCGAGACTAACGAACAGCAATTCATTTTTATATATAGAGATTTCTGCCTAAACTGGTAGCCTTAGAGGGTTATTCCAGCGTCCAGAGCCCTGAAACTTTAAGATACTTTAAGACAAGTATTTTTTTATATGGAAACTAGCGACATCTTGTAGCAGATGCCCCTAAACTTATATGCTGTTAAAGTTAAGGCATTTAATTATTGTTTTATTAAACATAGAAAATAAAAATAATAATAAATCATACAAGTCTTTATTTGTTGTAGAAAATTTACAAAATCCTTTATTAAAAATAAAATATAGGATAGGTAATATTCTACTGCTATCTACAGGAGCAATGTAAAACTAATCGAAGCAAAGCCATCTAGTGGCCGGTACCTGTAAACATTTTTGTTGAGTGTTGAGTTGCTTATCTATATAGCGTCGCCGAACCAGTAGGTGAGCTCACGGGGCTCAAACCTGACGTTGCTAATACTGGTCCTAGCAAGAGCAGTGCATCGCAGAATCTACCATCGGATCGGAAACGCGACCCACTGAGAAGATCCGGCGAGAAACTCAGTGGGCTTATCAGGGGCACTGGCGAGCCGCTGTGTAAGGATTTGGATCATTTTAAAATTTCAAGGGCAACTCATAGCGCTCGTGAACATTGTAAAGGCATTTTATTCGCGCGCCTGATGGTGAGTACTGTGTAATGAACTCAGTGGCTCTTGGTGGTAGATGACCTCCGCTCTCGTGGCGGGTGGTGCGACAACAGAAACGAGATATTGGAATCAAATAAAAAAATCTCGCAAACCACTCCGTATGGAATATTAATTACTAAAACCAAATTAACAGGTATAACGAATTAAAACTATCCCGGCTTAAGGTGTGGGTACAGTTTTTAATGATGTCGATGTAAGGTATAGTTCGATGGTGGTATATCGACTGTAGGACTCCTTCCTTTCTCTAAGCTTCGTGGTCAGCCGGCGGCAGACCCACGAGGAGGCCAAATAGGGATGTGCGCGTTATACAGGTCGTTTTTTTAATAATTATGGACAACGACGACTTCAACGCCGGCGCCCACTACAACTGCTGCTTTAAGACTCACAAGACGCTAGGTTTCGGAAAAGACTTAAAACCAGAGTGGTCGTGAGCTCATCCATGCATCTAAGCAATGAAAAAAAACGGTACTGTCAGTGTTTAGAGAAATTTACATATTTCTTTTCTATGATTTTTGATTAATCATGAATTCATTTTAATCGTCCGTGAAAAATGAGTGGAACGATTTCACTGGAGTGGAAACATTACTAGTGGTAGGACCTCTTGTGAGTCCGCACGGGTAGGTACCACCACCCTGCTTATTTCTGCCGTGAAGCAGTAATGCGTTTCGGTTTGAAGGGCGGGGCAGCCGTTGTAACCATACTTACCTATATCTCAAGGTGGGTGGTCCATTTACGTTGTAAATGTCTATGGGCTCCAGTAACCGATTAACACAAGGTGGCCTGTGAGCTCGTTTACCCATATAAGCAATAAAAAAAAAAACATTGGCAGATGGCCTTAAAGCCTTGTTAAGACGGTGAGGTCGTCGGCTCACCTATGAAACTCAATAATGAATACTCCAAGCTTATTCAAAATATTCAAAACTTCATATTAGGTACCTTCGGAAAAAAAGACGGAAAAACTGTGTATTTCTCTAAAATTGCATTTATTAACTTCGCATTGATTTAGCATTGAAACAATGTAGTTAATATTATATAATTACATATAGTTTTTGGTAACATAACAACACAGAATCACATAGAAAAAAAACGTTAAAATACATACAATTTGAGTTACCTACTTATAAACAAAAAAAGGTTAAGATGCGAAATAAAAATAATAAAACAGAGAATAGATTGAAATGGCGTTATTTTTATTCGTAAATCAGACTACGGCTATAATGAACGATATAGTACGCTCTAATAAAATTATCCTACCCACCATTTGTGGTTAATCAAAATACATCATAATCATTTTATTCATACCATTCAAATCATCAACTTTTACCTACACAATGATTTTTAACAAAATTTTGGGTAAATAAATAAAAAAAAGAGGTCACATTAACATTATCTATAAGCTAAAGATAAATTCTACAAAAATATACGTAATAAAAACACTCTTTCAGTACTAACGAAGGATTTACAATAATATTCCTTACATACTTATACAATTTCGGATTTCACTTAACATGTTATGAATACTTTTTTCTATAGTATAGAACAGTTGGTTTAAAGCAAGGTCACTGGATGTAGCAAAAACGACTGATTAAAAAATTGTAGTTAAAATAAGTTACTTTACTTAACCGCATGCACAAAGTAACTTCTAATAATCAACAATGTGACAAGTGCACTCCTTTATTGAAACAAAAGCGTATAAAACACACACAGCTTACACTACAATGTTACAGATCAAACTGTAGAATTGTTTTTAATTTATTTCTATATCGAAGTATTGAGAATATTATTGTAATGGTAAGGAATCAAAATGGGAATGTGTGTGAGTACGACTGATCATACAAATGTTAAACCTTAATTCAATTTCATTAGCTATTCAAATGGTAACAAATTTGTATTTTTGTTTGACTCAGTGCGAGTTTCCATTATTTCACAGGTTTTTTTTAATCATAAAACTTTACGACACTGTACATTTAATTAATTATATTAATATCGTTTATTACGGAAACCAGATGTGTACATAGAATCACTACATAGTATAAAACAAAGTCACTTCCTCTGTCCCTATATCTGTCTGTCCCTATGTAGGTATGCTTAAATCTTTAAAACTACGCAACGGATTTTGATGCGGTTTTTTTTAATAGATAGAGTGATTGAAGAGGAAGGTTTATATGTATAATCACATCCATTAAATAGTCCATAAAATAGGAGAAATCAATAATAGAGTTTCCGAACCGAAGCGAGGGCGGGTCCCTAGTTATTGATATATCGTTAAAATTACCATTTAAATATCATCAATTAAACCAAACGAGATTTGAAGGAAATGAATAAAAATAATTATGGACACATACAAATTAAAATAGAATTTTATTGTCATTTTATGTATATGTAGTCTATTTAGATTAGGATCCGGAGTGCTCCACATGTAACCGGATCTAGAGTATAATAACAAATGATATAGGTTTTGATTATGGCGACTTTTCAGTTGGCAAAAGTTATTTAATTTAAAGCGAAAAAACCGCCTCGTGATTTTTTTAGGTTAGGCGTATATTTTTTATGATCCTATATTAATTTTTTTTTTTAAAAGGCCTAGGAGTAGAGGTCCCAAACGATCGTCGGACCAAATAGCGGAGGAATTAAAATTACCTGTCAGCGACGCACTCCACCAAGCTACAGTGTGCTTAGTGCGAGTTTTTTGACGTTCTCGATAGCGTAAAAGTTAACTCATATTTGTATGGAATGGGATCGTTTGCGTACGTTTGCCGCTAGGGGCGCTGTTCCAATTGCATACAAAATTGGGTTAACTTTTACGATATCGAAACGTTAAGAAACTCGCACTAAGCACACAGTACGGGATCGATGGAGACAGATAGTTGACGGAATCAAACGGAGTCACGATCCGCATTGCTGCAATGAGGGACCGATTGAAGAGAGAGAGAGAGAGAGAGAGAGAGAAAGAGATATTAATATTTTTAACACTCAAAGACATCTTTATACTTAAGTTTGATGTTAATGTTGTATCGAAATACTTTTGTTGGAACTTAATAATCTTCTAACGTGCGCTAATTTTTAGTGACGAATTTTTTAAGTTATTTTTTTAACATTTTTAAAGTTACACATATTTTCCTAAGTGTGTCACTAAATGTATTTTGGAACGAATCTGCCAAAGGATTTGGCATTATTATACACACATAAAGGTGATGGGGAGGGCATTTTTTAAATTACACATTAGCTATAAAAACAGAATATGGAATATTTCAAAGAAACGTACGTAGTATGAAACTTTCAATAATTATTTTTACATAATAACATTTTTACATAAACATTATGATAAATATCAACTACTAGCTGACCCGGCAGACTTCGTAGTGCTTCAATCGATAAATAAAAGACCTAAACATTTGTATAAAATAAACTTAAAACAAACAAAAGGAATCCGTCCGACGGGGGACACATCAAAGGAAAAACAAAATTGTTATTTTTATTTAATTCCGAGCATTTTCATATTTATCTACCTTTTAAACCTTCTCTGGACTTCCACAAATAAGTCAAGACCAAATTACCCAAATCCGTGTCCAGCCGTTCTCGTGTTTTGGCGAGACTAACGAACAGCAATTCATTTTTATATAAATAAGATTAGGAAAATATTAGTAAAACCATCTCGTTAATACTACATACACATTTACTAATTAATTCTCGTTCCGTGCGTTTCATAACCCTGCTTTTCTTAATACTAGATCGCATTCATTAAAAATAGACGAGACAAATTTAAATGGATACATTATCAGCAAGATTTTACATAATACATATTGTAAGTAAATAAATATAAGACATTGTGTACTATATAACGTATTCATTTTGGTACTATAGAAAATGTTATCAATATACACAGCGTTATAATAAATACAGTATATACCCTTATAACACGATATTCTTATAACGCACTTTCATATTACGCGATTTCAGTCCCTCGTATAACACGGGTATGCATATAACGCGGGGATTTCACACGTTATAATGCTGTACTGTGAAATTTATAATATTTTGTACCGTTCATAATTAATTTCGTTGTACATTGTGTCAATTGTGTTGTTATAAAATAAAATATAATTAATTTATTAAATTATTTATATATTTATGATATTTGTAGTTGTACATAACGCGTTATATGGGGTCATGCCAGCGCGTTATGCGAGACTATTCCTTACAACGCGTTTCCTAGAACGCGGACACAATGAACCGTGTTATAGAGGGAATTAATGTATTTTTTCAAATCAGATTGACGCGTACTATTCTATTTTTATAACATAACGCTTAGCTTTTTTTGAATTCATTAAAACTTTCCTTATGCAAGACTTCGTGGTCTACAAAACAGTAAGCGCCAACTATCCTAAAGCATTCACTCTAATTATCATAATATCAGTTTTTCCTACAAATATGTAAGATAAATCTTCTTAACTACGCACACAAGAATATTTACATAGCGTAATACTACACAGAGTCATTGATTTAAACGAAAAACAACATTGCACAGTAGCATTGCTTAAAATAATGTTAAAATAATTACATCTATATGGCTTTCTAGTTAATGCATACAGATACTTGAAGGCTTGAAGGGCGGGGCAGCCGTTGTAACTGTACTTGAGAGCTTAGAACTTATATCTCAAGGTGGGTGGCGCAATTACGTCGTAGATGTCTATGGGCTCCAGTAACCACTTAACATCAGGTGGGCTGTGAGCTCGTCCACCCATCTAAGCAATAAAAAAAAAACTTTTTGATACTCATAACACAGTCTATATATTTGAATGTTTCCTAGTGATCTCTTTCAGTTGTTTTCTTATTTATTTATTGAGAGAGGTCATAACTAATGTGACCATACGTCCCGATTTGGGCGGGACAGTCACGCTTTCGGGCATTCTGTGCCGCTATCCCCAGTGAGGTCGACATAGTTCCGCTTTTGCAAACAGACCAAATGATCAATTTATTTTTCAATTCAACATAGAGCTAAAAGTGTTTAAATGGGCTAATTTAACAAAAAAAGATACAGACTATTACAATAGTACAAACTATTTTGTGTTTAGTGCTTTGATTCTTTTGTGTTATTCTATCTTCTTTAAGAAAATACTTGTAAAACACTAAATACTTTTTATCATTATATAATTCCGCAATATCCCGCTTTGACAAAAAAAATATGGTCACGTTAGTCAAAACTCACCCAGTGTTATGTGTATGAGAGTCCATAGACACGTTAAAACATGAGGTCAAGTTCCAATTATGTAATGAGAGTCCGAGACTTGAAGTCGATTGTCTGCTTTGTGACGGAAATAGTGAGTTTGGTGATTTGTAGACGTCGTGGCCTAAAGGATAAGACGGTGCATTCGTATGTAGCGATGCACCGGTGTTCGAATCCCGCCGGCTGATACCGTATTTTTTCAATTAAATACGTACTTAACAAATGTTCACGATTGACTTCCACGGTGAAGGAATAACATCGGGTAATAAAAATCAAACCCGCAAATTTATAATTTCCGTAATTACTAGTGGTAGGACCTCTTGTGAGTCCGCACGGGTAGGTACCACCGGCCTGCCTATTTCTACGGTAAAGCAGTAATGAGTTTCGGTTTGAAGGGCGAGGCAGCTGTTGTGCTGTTAGAAGTGAGACCCTTACAACTTATGTCTCAAGGTGGATGGCGTCATTTACGTCTACATTGTCTATGGGCTCCGGTAACCACTTAACATCAGATGGGCCGTGAGCTCATCCAACCATCTAAGCAATAAAAACATTAAAAAAAGAGTTCTAAGGACTCAGTATAGTTACAACGGCTGCCCCACCCTTCAAAACGAAGGCTCTCGGTGTATGTATGAATTATTTATAGCTTGTACCTAATAAATGTTCTGAAACAAGACACGTCTATTGATTTTGCAACATTTTGCTATGCTGCATTTTGACAAATAATAATCATTTAAAGAATTCAGCTAAATCTAAATAATGAATAAATTGGCAAAGAAAAATAACTCACAATTTTATGTTCAAAACAATTCACTTGTAATTTTATGTTCCCACCAAAAAGTTGACGTTTTCGACTGTGACATAATTTAAAAACAACTAAATTATTATTTAAATCCAGTTTGATTGTTGTAACAATATTATTACATTAGTTTTAATTAGCCAAAATTCTTACGCGAAGATTTTATTGTTACGATAATTAATTTACTTTCATAAATATTAATAAGGCTGAATAGTCTTTAATGCCTTAATCTTTCCTAATAAAGCAAAAGCACCGGTTTTTTTTTCAATTCTTAACATACATACGCATGTATGTAAAATATTATATAAACATTTACATTTTTTTGTAGAACATCATCACAATGCAATATGCTTTCAAATTCATCGGATCCTACCGGCAGTTTTTTGTAATGAGCACAGGAAACACACATACGAAATGTAGTACACATACCTAGACGAAGAATATGAACATGCTGGTGGTAGGACCTCTTGTGAGTCCGTAGTCTTGTGTGAGTTTCGGTTTGAAGGGTGGGGCAGCCGTTGCAACTATACTGAGACCTTAGATCTTATATCTCAAGGTGGGTGGCGCATTTACGTTGTAGATGTCTATGGGCTCCAGTAACCACTTAACACCAGGTGGGCTGTGAGCTCGTCTACACATTTAAGCAAAAAAAAATCGGATTATCGTATACCAGCTGTGCCCGCGACTTCATCCGCGTGGAATTTAACAAAATTGAAGCCGCTTACGTTATTCCGCAATACATCAGCTATGTCCCAACGACTGCCAACCGTCTTAGTTAGTTTTTACACCAAGCAGTCACGAGTTATACTATACAGTTGAGACTACGGCCTCAAGCCTCAAGGCATTTCGTGAAGTCTGTAGGCTCCGGTAAGAACTATATATACACCAGATGACCCGTGTAGCTTGTTTATCGTTATTACTACTTACCTAGTAATAAAAATAAGTGTTTTTTCTTTTCATTAACTATTTATAATAAAAATAAACTCAGAAATAAAAATGCAACATTCACTATTTTAATGAACAAATCATAAATTGTTTAGAAAATAAAATCGTATAATAAAACATAATACTGACACGTATTGTATATGTGAGGCCGTCAGCGCAAAAGTGGCCTAAGCTTACCATAGTTATTATGGAGATATGAGGTTTAAGTTTTTATGAATTTAAATTTGAGGAGGCAAAAAAAAAAATACGCCCAAAAATAATTTACAAAGCCATCTGTTGTCTATGGGCGAAACTATGGATAGGCCGGCTTTGCATCAAATTTATGATATTTTAAATAAATTGCAATATACATAATTATAAACATGATTTTGAAAAATTGTGGATTAGGCCACTTTTGCGCTGATAGCTGAAGCTATCTATGAGAATTTTATATATTAGATGAATCTAATATATAAAATTCTCGTGTCACAGTTTTCGTTGCCATACTCCTCCGAAACGGCTTGACCGATTTTGATGAAATTTTTTGTGCTTATCCGGTATCTATGAGAATCGGCTAACATCTATTTTTCATCCCCCTAAATGTTAGGGGTAATCCACCCCTAAATATTTTTTTTTATTTTTTAGACAAAATTTTTAATTTCTATTTTTTTATGATACAACATACAAAAATACATACAACCCTAAATTTTCACCCCTCTACGATCAACCCCTATTTTTTATTTGTTAATTATAAATTTTAAATTTTTTGGCAAGATTTTATTTTTTATTTTGTCATGACTTAAAATAAAATAAAAAATATTACTCTCAATTTTCACTCTTATAGGATCAACCCCTATTTTTCCATCCCGATTAATATTTTTTTTATTCTATGCACAGATCTGCAATAAGGTTGCAAGATGGCAATCAAATATTATAATTGTAGTGCGATAAATTGATAAATTCTTATTCAGAGTTTATAATTTCAAGTTCCTTTAATTATGATTTTTTTAAATTGAATTTGATCTCCCGCCTTCGCCGGTCGACTACTGATCAACTATCTATCGATCAGCTATCCCCGCCAGGTGTCACCACTCATCCAGCAAACATCACGTAGCAGGGATGAGGACGAAGCCGGTCTCCTGTCTTGCTTACTCACTATAAATCATAGATTATAGTGATATATTTGAGAGCTATACGATACTATACATTTTTCAGCCATGTTTTTTTGGTTTTATTTGTGTATCAATAGTATGTTCAGTAGGTCTGAGAGTCGGCTACTATCTATTTTTCATACCCCTAAGTGAAAAGGGTTGTCCACCCCAAACATTTATTTTTTATTTTAATTTTTTGGATATTTTTTTTTGTTTATAATGAGGTATTATGTGGTTAAATGAGGTTTTTTTTTCTACAGTAGAATTTCCCTAGAAATCTTATTTAAGGCAACACAACGTTTGCCGGGTCAGCTAGTAATAATATATAGTGTGGCAAATTCACAAAATTTTGAAAGTATACCATTTAAATACAACAATTTTTTTTTAAATAATTAAGGCTACTTTTACGGTTTTTGATCTCGCATTTTTTACTTTCATAGAATTATTTCCAGTTTAGTTTACAGTTTTCGTGTTAGAAGCAGTCCCTCTAGGGCTAGTTTTAGCAAATTCTTTCAGGAGGATGAGCCCGTGAGTTAACCTCCCCGTCTGGGCGTAGCTAAAACAGTCCCATAGACTACCAGGGAATCGACAGAGAAAACAAACAGTAAAAGTAGTTTTAATTATTTCCATTACTCGGGAAAATCTGTGGTTGAATCTCAAAGTGTGTTTTCATTGGGTATTCTCTTTTTTTTATTATTATTATTGTATTCCATCTTCGAGCCGATGAATTGCCAATGTTATGTACGCCATCATTGTCACATGCATCAGGCCATAAATTAAAGAGTTTCAGTTATTTTCAATGTTAAATGTTTGTGACACAGCCACTGCCACACAGTACTTTAAAAAAAACCGAAGAAGAGAAATATAATTTTCGTTTAATTTTTTTTATTGCCCTTGTAGGCAGACGAGCATACGGCCCACCTGATGGTGAGTGGTTACCGTCGCCCATGGACTTCAGCAATGCCAGGGCCAGAGCCAAGCCGCTGCCTACACTATAACTTTCAACTATACCAAATTAAATACTTATCACGTACACACTCGCATTAACTAAACTTATTTAATCTCACTCAAAGCTTCTTATAGCGACTCAAACACGTCGTGGATGCAAGAATTACCTATCAAGTATATACATACAAACATATGGTAAAATGTGTATCCTACTTACAAATCCAAGAGTTATCTGCTAGCAAGTTCTTCATTGAATTACTCAAGCATTTCCATTTGAAAACTATTTAAGTATGAGCGCGGACCTACAACATTCGACTTCTGGGTGAAGGCGTTATGACAAAAAATAGGCAGTCCATTTTATAAGCATGCCATCTGCTTACATATTTGATCAACCAACGCTTTAAGCCGCCGTGTTACCACTGTTTCCAATCCCAACCTAGATTTACTAACATTTTAAATATAAGCGTGCTACTAACAAGTCTATGTAATTTCTATGTTCTGAAATTAAAACTTATTTTTATTATTTTATAATCGAGACTTCAAACTCTTGCTTCAAGGAGGATGTCATCATTGTCCTCTGTCTCTCTGGACGTCAACAAAATAAACTTAGAGCTTTATCAAATTCATATTTCAAAAACCTGTCAACTATTACGAATTTATTCCCGCGGTACAGGTCACCGACCCCACGCCTCTATTGATATTTATCTATTAATATTTTATTAATATTTATTTTGTTAATATTTAAAGTTTATTTATTTATTTATTGCTTAGATGGGTAGACGACGCGTCCACAGCCCACCTGGTGTTAAGTGGTCACTGGAGCCCATAGACAACTACAACGTAAATGCGCCACCCACCTTGAGATATAAGTTCTAAGGTCTCAGTATAGTTACAACGGCTGCCCCACTCTTCAAACCGAAACGCATTACTAGAAATAGGCGAGGTGGTGGTACCTACCCGTGCGGACTCACAAGAGGTTCTATCGCCAGTAATAAGTGATTTAGTACTTTTACGATTTCTAATCTCGCGTTTTTGTGGTCTTAGCTACTTGTAACCAACTCGAATACTGGAAAGTGTTCGTAACGTGGACATAATACAATGACCATAGAAAAAAAAACGTGAGATTTAACTGTAAAACTACTTTTAACTAGAGGTCCCGCAGTAGTCGAAATTCGACTATAATTAAGTGGAATTGTAAGTTTGTACACTATTATGATTATATTTTATACTTCTATAATCACAAATTTCGCCAAGACTACACTATAAAAAATATTAACAAAGACAAACCATATTCTATTCTCAATTTGACAACAGACGTCAAGAACAAAAGTTTGACAATAAATAGTATGCATGCGTGTGTGCGCCAAATACGTGGTATGTAGTGTGTGTAATGTTTCCTTTATTGATTTAATGTATCTTTTATGCATTATTTTAAACAAATATTGGCATTGTGCACTTCTTCTCTATATTCTCTATAAGTGTGGAAAATTTCATACTCCTTTCGCGCAATTTTCGTAAAAAGGGATACAAAGTTTTTGCTTCACGTATTAATATATAGATTGTGTTTACGACTCGTGAACATTGAAGAAATTACTAAGTTAATGTTACCAATTAGTTTCGCTACCCATCTCCGTGTTTGGATATGTACCGAGTTGATACAGTATTTTACGGAGTCTACTGATAAATTCATAGCAATCACTGTATCTGTTTTTCTATTAGCTGCAATAAAATATATTAAAAAACCCGAAATTATTCTTAGAAAAGCTATCAAAAAATATAAAATATATATCGTTGTTAACAAAAAAAGATTCAATATGATTTTCTCTTAGGAAAAGGTTTTATTTAAGTGTCAATTTTATATCGGTCAAGCCAATGATTTTTTATACAACAGATATGTTATCTTCATAGTAACTGACTCTTCAAATCTGATCGCGCCATATATATCTACATACCTACCGATATAGTGCACACACATGTTGACAAGTAGCATTAATGAAAATTACAAAAGATGGGAAAAGCGCGTGAGTAAAAAAGATAGCTATAATTGGAACGATTGCACTTGTTATATTATTATTGCATTTGTTTAGACGCGACTAAAGACGAAACGTCCCAATTGGCCTGTTTTCGAGTCTTCACTTGACGTGCGCTTGAAACATATCTGCTTTTTTTTACATATAAAATATCATTGAGTCAAGCCCTTTTCATGCCATACGCTTTATGGCAATCATTTTATTTATGTGTTAAGGAGGATAGAAGTAAAGAGCAACCAATTCAGTGTATTAAAGTGTCCGTTGAAAGGGACTCGCAGAAAGATGGCGCCACAGTAGAAAGTGGAAAGATTTTAAAAACAGCGCCACAAACTATTGAGGATTTTTTTTTTTGCTTAAGATGGGTGGACGAGCTTACAGCCCACCTGGTGTTAAGTGGTTACTGGAGCCCATAGACATATACAACGTAAATGCACCACCCACTTTAGTTCCTGTGAAATCACAATAAAAATATTGCAAAAAAGCCATTGAACAAATACACTTATTTAAAATGAATGTAATTTTATTAATATTATTTCTCGACATCAAAAGCATAAAAGGCCAGACATATTATTAATAAAAAAATTTTTTTTTTTTGGATATTATAGGGTATTAAATTAACACGGAAAGAAACACTTCCAACGTAAATAGTAATAAAAATAAATACTTGAAATTTTAAATACTTCATATTTTTTACTACACAAATCAGGGAAAATATTAAAATTTTCAACCCGGTTTAAAACTGCTATATTCATGTCATTTCCATTTCCTACACTAGCGCCATTTCGGTGAGTCTTCCAACAATAACTTGCTGTTTACAGGTCGACACTTTTTCAACTAGCCCCCAGACAATTTGAAGTCGTCGTGGCCTAAAGGATAAGACGTCCGGTGCATTCGTGTGTAGCGATGCACCGGTGTTCGAATCCCGCTGGCGGGTACCAATTTTTCTAATGAAATACGTACTCAAAAAATGTTCACGATTGACTTCCACGGTGAAGGAATAATAACATCATGCAATAAAAATCAAACCCGCAAAATTATAATTTGCGTAATTACTGGTGGTAGGACCTCTTGTGAGTCCGCACGGGTAGGTACCACCGCCCCGCCTATTTCTGCCGTGGTGAAGCAGTAATGCGTTTCGGTTTGAAGGGTGGGGCAGCCGCTGTGACTATACTGAGACCTTAGAACTATATCTCAAGGTGTGTGGCGCATTTACGTTGTAGATGTCTATGGGCTCCAGTAACCACTTAATACCAGGTGGGCTGTGAGCTCGTCCACACATCTAAGCAATAAAAAAAAAAAAAATAAAAAAAAATACAAGATGGTGCTCCCTATTTCTACCCTCCATATTAGATGTCCAATATTTAATCTCAAACAATAAAAATGAGAACTGAAGTTCGTTACATAACCTTATCTATTACCGCCAACATTTGTTATATTAGAATATAATATTATTGTGTACTTTGTAATAGATTGGTTTTCACAATTTACAACGTAATAATACCGTTAAAATTAATCTGAACATCAAGTATTCAGTGATAGTTTCCTGTTGTATTTTAATTGTAATAAATAATATTAACTGAATACGTCATTGATAAATAAAAAAATCATGTAAAAATCTAATTTAAAGACTTTTGGACCAGTCATGACAGCTTCGATTTCATAATTTTAAGGCTGGAAAGTTAAGGCTGTTTGATTAATATTTCCCTTATCTTAAAAAAACTAAGCTGCACAGCCAGTGTTGATGTCAGAGCTCAGATTTGGCTGTCTGTTCGCATTTTGTGGAAAACCATCCACGTGCGAATTATATAGGCCTTTCAATGTAGATTCATTAACGTATAAAAATATCCTCCGAACGTGGCGTGACAACTAAGAAATAAGGAAGAAAGAAACACAACTTTTCTTCCTTTTTTTTTCAATATGGCAATTGATGAATGATGTATAATGAATAATATGAATAACAAGTAATATGAATATTAAATTGAATTTGGAATTGATTTTTCGCTAATAATTTAAACGTAAAAGATATTATCTAAAACAGAAGAGTAAGTTCAATTTCCAGCGGCCCATGAGACAGTTATATTTAAACGATATCTTAAAAATAACAAAATTAACAAATCATAAATAATAAACAATTCATCTATTATGTACCTATATCACGAGGTCAATTGTTTACAAAATATTAAGGAATAAATAAAAATAAAAACTTAAAAAATTAAAGCAAAAAATACTGCTCCATGTCACCTAAGACTAAAATTATTTATTTACATAATATTTCATTTTAAATTAGCTTAAAAATAACAATTAATAGCAGCATTTATTAATTTCTTTACTAAAAATATCTTAGCTTGTAGAACTAAAATAATTTTATCTGCATGCATTTTCTTTCCGCTTTTTTCTAAATTAGTTGCCATTTGTTTTTAAATTTCGACCAATGAGGTCGCACTGCACTTGCCCACAGATAATCACAAGTCTTTGATCGCGTCCCACAGAAACATTAGTCTGTGGTATAACGCGATATGAATCATGTTCTACAATTGGTACGCCGGCCTGGGCTGGTGATTGTCCTCGGAGTCAGGCTGGTGGATGAGGGGCGGCGACAGAGGATCCTCGCTTGACGTTATGGTTGTCGATGGAGGCACGCCTGTTCATAGATTTCTATATTATTCTCGTTATACTGGTGGTAGGACCTCTTGTGAGTCCGCGCGGGTAGGCACCAACACCCTGCCTATTTCTGCCGTGAAGCAGTAATGCGTTTCGGTTTGAAGGGTGGGGCAGCCGTTGTAACTATACTTGACACCTTAGAGCTTATATCTCAAGATGGGTGGCGCATTTACGTTGTAGATGTCTATGGGCTCCAGTAACCACTTAACACCAGGTGGGCTGTGAGCTCGTCTACCCATCTAAGCAATAAAAAAAATCACATAATTGAGTATAGTGGATAAAGGGGTTAAGTACCATTTTTAAGATTTTTGAGTTTTTTTTACATTGAATGAAGGTATTATGTGCCTTTTTTTTCTACCTGTGCTGATAGCCTTGAGAGGCTATTTCAGCTTATCCTTGACGTTTAGGTGAGCTCACGGGGCTCAAACCGGAGTGTTCCTAACACTGAGCCTAACAAGAGCCGTGCTTCGCAGAATCTACCACCGGATCGGAAATGCGACCCACTGAGAAGAACCAGCGAGAAACTCAGTGGGCTGTGTCTGTGGGGAACTTTTACCGACATCATTATTACGCTGCTACATTCGGCTTATGATTCAAGCGATAGCCTACCCTCATTTTCGTCTTCTTCGGCCAGCCACTTCTGAATCTCCGACTGATACATCCTCCGCTGCAGGACCTCTTTGGTACGAGGTCTCGAACCTATAAAGGTAACCTCGACCTGGAATTTAAAAAAAAGGCTATGAGTTTTCACTTATGAGGCTTGACGCTTAAAGCATTGAGAAGTAGTCATCGTCGCATAAGAGCCTTGGCTGCTGCCTATTGGAAAGGTGCTCACTGAACACGGCAACGTGAACGCCCGTGAGCACTCGCGACACTTAACAACAGATACACACTGCAATAGAACAACAGATAAAATAGTTAAAATAATAAAGTTTGCTCTATTTTTTGTGGAAGTTTCATTATTATAATTTTTTTTATTTATTTATTTAGCTGTTCTCATAGTAAGTGCCTGGTCACATACTGTAATGATGTTAGTAGTATTAGTTACTCTATAGGTTCTGAACATCTTGTGGGATTTTGTTGTACAGGCGCACAGACAAACACCCAATGAATTTCGTATCTTATGTAACCTGTAACCTAAAAGTGTTTATACATACGCCGGGGGGCAGGTGTTGGCGCAGAGTGTCAGCCAGGGTACCGGCAGCGCCGAGTCTCTGGGCTTCCTCCCAGCTCGTGTGCACCTCCTCGTGCAGGAGTTTCTCCTCTGATAATAAATAAACAAACCGTAATGGAACTGTGGACTCGTCCACCGAACAAACCAATAAAACAATAAATAATAGTTTAAAAAACTAACAAAATATGTACGCTTTCATAGAACATCTAACTAAAAAATAGAAAATAAAATTTAAATTAAAAATGATTTTAATGTAAAAATAAGCGTGGGGTGCATGGTATCAGTAGTTATAAATATTTTATGAACAGATATGAGTAGAAGGGTTATTTTGATAATATCTTGAAAAGCACTGCACGCTTTTTTTCAAAATACAAAATACAAAAAATCATTTTTTTACACTATTTTTAATTCAAATTTATTAAAATTTATTTTGTATTTTTTAGTTGGATTTTCTATAAAAGCGTATTTTGTTAGTTTTTTTAAACTATTATTTATTTTCTTTTTTTTAGTTGAATTTCAATTTTTTCAATATATTTCTTTTCATTATTTTTTTTAATATTGAATTGTCATCGGTCCTTAATAAGTATACCAGATTTCGAGTTAATCCGACGTTTTGAAGGTGGTCAAAATCATGTTCAAAGATTCCGTTACAAACACACATACATACATCTGAAGCTAATAAAAGCGTATTAAAAAGGGCTTAAACGCAAAATATCGTGGCGTTATCCAAAACCTTGGTCAATTTGAAACTACCCGGCCTTATGCTTACTGATGTCACTAACGAAAGTGATCAGAGTGGCTTGTGGACAGCAGCAATGCGATAAGCACAAAACAGACCGCCGGTCGCCGAAACCCAAGAGAATGCTCGGAGAGGAATTACTGGTGGTGGGACCTCTTGAGAGTCCGCACGGGTAGGTACCACCACCCTGGCTATTTCTGCCGTGTAGCAGTAATGCGTTTCGGTTTGAAGGGTGGGGCAGCCGTTGTAACTATACTGAGACCATCTCAAGGTGGGTGGCGCATTTACGGTTGTAGATGTCTATGGCCTCCAGTAACCACTTAACACCAGGTGGGCTGTGAGCTCGTCCAACCATTTAAGCAGTAAAAAAAAATATTCTCACCGTCTCTCTTAGTTGTGCTCCTCTTGTACTGTATCCTGAATCGGAATGCCTCCAGTACGCTCGCCACCACGATGGTCAACACCACCATCGTGAACAGATAGAACACCTGAAACCGTCCTTACTAAGTAACCTATCAGCACGCGACTAGCGACATCGTGTAATAAAAATGAAACCCGCAAAATTATAATTTGCGTAATTACTGGTGATAGGACCTCTTGTGAGTCCGCGCGGGTAGGTACCACCACCCTGCCTATTTCTACCGTGAAGCAGTAATGCGTTTCGGTTTGAAGGGTGGGGCAGCCGTTGTAACTATACTTGAGACCTTAGAACTTATATCTCAAGGTGGGTGGCGCATTTACGTTGTGGATGTCTATGGGCTCCAGTAACCACTTGACACCATGTGGGCTGTGAGCTCGTCCACCCATCTAAGCAATAAAAAAAGACATCTGTCGAACGCAATGGATGAATAAATGGACATCTAACAGATGAAAGATTATACCTACATCACGTAATGTAATGTATATATAAATTACGTGTCACGTTGTTTGTCCGCGATGAACACATAAACTACTGAACCGATTTTAACTTCTTCTTTTTTTTTAATATGTGTTTGTTCCAAGTTAGGCCATAGGATGGTTTTTATTTTGATTAATGGTCGCAATACGGCTATGCGGGCATTCAAGGCCTTCTGAATAAACCGATCAAGTTTTAAACAAACAGCCCGATTACATTGTAATTGAGCCTCAAGGGTTCGGATACCTGTACTTACCATAAAATATATTCTGGTGAACTGTCCCGCGACACTGGCATACGCGTTCATCAATATAAACCAGTTATTGACAACTGTCAGTTCGAAGAGCGTGACTCCACTCGTGACTAGGTTCTCGAAGTTGTTCAGGTAATAGTAGCCGAGGGCGGTCGAGCTATTGGACGAGTACTTGTAGAAGTCTTCCACCGTTGTATTCCTGAGGGTAGGCAGATATATCATTGAAACCAAAGGGTGCTTGCATGGGTACTTAACTGAGTTAAACGATGGTTTTTTTTATTATTGCTTAGATGGGTGGACGAGCTGACAGCCCACCTGGTATTAAGTGGCTACTGGAGCCCATAGACAACTACAACGTAAATGCACCACCCAACTTGAAATAAGTTCTAAGGTCTCAGTATAGTTACAACGGCTGCCCCACCCTTCAAACCGAAACGCATTACTGCTTCACGGCAGAAATAGGCGGGGTGGTGGTACCTACCCGCGCGAACTCAAGAGGTCCTACCACCAGTAAAGTAAGTGTTTTTTTGTACAATTAAAACCACGAAGTTATAAAAACACTAGTCAATCGCAACCCCGAAAACTGTAAAGCATTCTTAATGTCGGAAATAATATCAGAATCAGTTTTAATTTTGTTTATGATTCGCGAAAACCGAAGAAAATAACTACGTCTTCCGTATTGAGAATGGATGTTTGACAGAGCTCACAGATCTCCTAATTTGACATCATAACATCAAGACATCAAAACGTGAGTTCCACCACCCACCCTGTTGAGGATGACATGTCTATGAGGGCGATATGTCTTGACATAGGGTCATAGTGGCGAGGTGGTGATATCTCGGTGGTACATCGACGAAGTACTTTGAGACTGCTGCTACCATTTTCTGGTGAATCCCTTAGTCATCTCATAAGAAACGCGGTAAGAGAAGGAGTGGCTATTCTAGGCCTACACCTAACGTATGTAATGGTGATAATAATAATTTTCACTCACACACAACAGTTCTTTAGTTGATAAGAAGCGAAGAGCTCCATCCCGATGATCGAGAAGAAGTAGTACATGACCAGCATCACGCAGCCAGCCGATGACATCAGGGGAGACAGGAGCACTAGAGTTCCGAAGACATCACGGTACCGCTTCTTCAGCTTGTAGAGACGCATTAACCTGTGTTAAATAGATTGTGTTAGCCCTGGATTTTTCGGTACAGGTTTGAGATGAGCGGTAACCCCCCTACCTCATCCGGGTTCTGACCTCGGAGGGGATCGGACGCTTGAGCGAAGAGTGCAGGCTTGAGATGGGCCAAAATTACTGTGACTGCTCAGGTGTTCAGATGGTAATTTACGGTACCTTTCGTAAATTGCTAGGGGGTACTACCTAGCTACACTACTACTGATGACTTGTACTAATGGGGGAAAGGTTTGAAGGTTGGAACGTTCGTTATCCAATTAAGATTTCGAGATCATGTGTTAAGGTTGTCGGTGACAATTGCCTTGTTTTATTAATGGATTTTTAAGGAATAGAAGAGTCGTTGTTGTTTTAGAGAACTAGGGCCTAATCTAGGACGGATGGGCAAGCTCGGTTAGGAAGGAATGGTTTGATAATTACTGCCCGAGCGTCCCTCGTAGAACTCCAAGGGCAGTTGCTTGACCTGTAATTTCTAACTATATAGAGTAGTTCAAAAGGATCCGAGAGGATAAAACTAAGACGTTGTGGCCCGGAGGCTTTTCCAATTTCACCAGGACAGATGGGCGAGCAAAGGCTCGGCCAGGAAGAGTGGTATTAGCTAACATCTACCCGAGCGCCCGAAGGAGACCTTACAACGCAAGAGTAATTTCTTCGCGAATGAATCTACTCCCGGGTCGGAATCGAGACCCGCTGAGAAGATCCGGCGAGAAACTCAGCGGTCTGATGCATGGGTTAGGTTGCACGTCCACCTCTTTGTCGAGTTCGACGAGTACGGTTACCGGGGTTCCTAAACCTACTCTGTTAGAGCTGAAGATGTCTAATGCAAAGGTTATTGGATCTGATGGATCCGTAAGGACATACCTTATCGTGTTGAACTGCAGATTCAAAGTAACTGTTATCGGGCTCTGATAGCCACTTTATACTAGGCAATCTATTCTTCAGTCCATCTAGAGCGAAATAAAAAGCGGTTCTCACCTGAGAGGCCTAAATATTACAACGATGAATAGCCCAGGAGCGATCGACAGCAACACCGCACCCATCAATGCTAATAACGTAACACTGAGATCGAAGACATTCCAGCCGCTCTCCAAGTACGCGGCGAGTCCGGAGGCCATCATCCGCAGGGCCGCTTCGATCAGGAACACTGGAAACGAAAAATTTGTAACTATACTGAGACCTTCGAACTCATATCTCGAGGTAGGCGGTGGCATTTACGTTGTAGATGTCTATGGGCTCCGGTAACCACTTAAAACCAGGTGGGCCGTGAGCTCGTCCGGCCATGTAAGCAAATGGCTGCCATTTCAACTTGTTTCTCTTACTGCAAAACTTAATAGCTTTTTAAATAGTTTTGAAATAGATAAATTGGTCTATAAAATGATGATTCAAGTGGTGGCTGTTTTGAAGTTCTACTTAATAGTTTCTGCAGCATTCCACGTCAATTTTAACTCGTTACAGAGTATAAATAGTATAATCAAGATTTTTGAATGTCCTACTAATGGATAAGGTCTTTTTAAATCATAGTGTAGTAGTGACTAGATGATGACCGAGCTTTGCCTGGTTTTTTTTTTGATAACGCCATCTTTTTGTGTCTTTAAAGCGGTTAGTTGCCCTCAATTAAGAAAAATAATATTATTATTCGCCAATAGATGTCGGGAAGAGTTGATTATTGAAAACACGAATAAAACAACATTTTCTGAAAATAAATCGTAGCTAGATCGATTTATCGCCCCCAAAATCCCCTGTATACTAAATTTTATGAAAATCGTTGGAGCCGTTTCCGAGATTCAGATTATATATATATATATAATGTATTTATTAATTTAAATCAAAATATAGTTTAGCTTTGTAAAACTATACATAGCAATTGAGTTGCTCTTTTAAAGAGAAACAACATTTAAAGCTATTGCTTCACCATTATTTTTATATCTTTTTATATTTTAATATTGCAAAAATGCTCTTTATATGCCTAATGTCCTAATATTTCAATAATCGAAATTCTATTTATGTCATCTATAGAAGAATGATATAAATAACATATTAACCTCTTTAAGGATTAATCGTATAGAGGTTACATATATATACAAGAATTGCTCGTTTAAAGGTATAAGATAAGAGAAACCTTAATCAAACTCTTACAGGTCAAGAACAGCCACGTGTCCCATGAAGCGCAGAGCAGCTGTGCACTCGTCTGCAGGTTTTCGTTGATCTGACACAGTCGCCACACTAGCGACACGCCATTACACACGATCACGGCATCTGTCGAAGAATTTGTAAATTATTGTAAATTATTTGTAAATTAAAACGAAGCCCGTTTTTATAACCTACCCACAGAATGATTTGACTCGCTTTTTTGTTAAGCTTAGGTGTTGGTAAAGCGGTGCTGACTGTCTCAGAATTAGCTAAAATGTTCTAAATAATTAGAAATCAACCTCCTGTTTTGAGTTAATTATGTTATGTTTCTTCCTTAAGTATGGATTTGCGACTTCCAATACCGAGAACTGAGATAGTCTCAAAGGTCGAGTAATCAATGCCTGAAACTCATTACCATAGCTTAAAGTAAATAAGACTTACATATTACATAGTATGCTTTAGTAATCTATTAATTTATTAAAGTGGAAATTGATAGATCATTTAATAAGAAGCAAAACAGAAAAACGGTCCAAATTAGTAACTGAATGGTACCCTCGAGAGGGGAAAAGATTACAGGCTCTACGTGGAAGAGGAAATGCCACGACCGGAATTTATAGCAGGATTTGGGGGAGGCCTATGCGAAAGCAAAGCAATCTTAGCCGATGTGAAATGCAAAGAAAAAAAAAGTTAAATGAATAGTATGTACCTAAATGTGAATTAAGATTGTTAATAAAGGCTTCTTTTCTTTTCTTTTCTTTTAGTAATCTGTGGACTTACAGACAAGATGCTCAAAGTGTTTCCAGTGCACGGCGGCGGCGGCGGCGCGGGCGATGGGCTCGAGCGGCGACGCGGCGTACCACGGAGCGCGCGCGGTCTGCGCCGCCCAGCGCAGTGCGAACACATCGTACACGTTCGCGAACTCCGCCCGGGAGAGACCCCCTGTGCCGGTCTGGTTCAGGTGCTTGAACATTAGGTACACGTCTAGACCATCTGGGGAGGTAAGGACAATACACTGGTGTGAGCGGACGGTGTACTCGTGACGAGACGAACTATGCAAGGATTGGGGTATAAAACAATTTTCAGACAGGCGTTAAAAAATAATCTCGCAAAGTCTACTAATAGCTTACTAATAGCTTGCTAATAGTAATTGCTGGTAGTAGAGTTGGGACTGGCGCCGCCAAACAATACAACTGAAGTCGTATTGGAAGGAAAGGTTAAGAAAGGATAAGAGATCCGGTGCATTCGTATTGAGCGATATATTGGTGTTCGAATCACAGGCAGGCAATTTTTGTAATGAAATACGTACTCAGCAAATGTTCACAATTTACTTCAAGTAACATCGCGTAATAAAAATCAAACCCGCAAATTTATAATTTGCGTAATTACTGGTGGTAGGACCGACCTCTTGTGAGTCCGCGCGGGTAGGTACCACCACCCTGCCTATTTCTGTCGTGAAGCAGTAATGTGTTTCGATTTGAAGGCTGTGAGCTCGTCCACCCAACTGTAAATACGACCTCGTGTCTCAAGATGAGTAACGGCATTAAATATTGCCAGTGGACTCTGATGCTAATCTTTAGCGGTAAACAAATTAATAAACTGAAATTACAAGAGGGCACTAACTGTAATGCGGCGCGTAATGTCTCATGAGTCCCGCGAAGTGTCTCAACCGGACTGCGTGAGGCGCTCGTCGTGAGACAAGCAGTCGGAAGGCGTGACGTGTAGCGCCGCGGCGATGCAGTAACAGCGCGCGACATTTCTCGCGTTCGATCCGGGTGAAGGTCTCGTAAACAACGGCCAACATCTGAAGACAACGCACAGCTATTCAATACAGATTGGCATAGTTGCAGAATTTTATCAATTCTTTACTGACTTCAGAATACGGAAGGAAATAGGAATTATGCCGGGAGAGGTAACTTGTACCGAGAATGTACTTTGGTTGATACACACATATGACGTTCAAACATGGTACGCAATGTATACTTAACATGACTGTCGACTAATCAAACTAAAACGATACGGCTTTAGTAGGTAGATATTTTTTTTCTGTTAATATTTATGTAGTAAAAAATCCCTTTTCAATCTTTGGATTAGTTTCCTGTACTTCGTCAATAAGACTGTTTATACTAACCAAATTCATCAAGACGTAGAGAACGGTGATTATGTACAAGATGAAGAATAGTGCGTACCACTTCGACTTGGCATAAGATGGCATCATCACATCTGGGAAGCTGAAATAATAATTATTTTTAGGAAAAGTCAATATAACGTAATGTATATTACAAATTCTGTTAACATTGCATCATAAACTATTTCGATCCGGTGGTAGATTCTGCGCGGTACTGCTCTCGTGAAATGTAGTGGCAGGCGATTTTGTCATTCGCACATTTTACGGTACCATTCAATCATATCAGCGAGATCGATAATATTCAACCAAACAAAAAATAAATAGTTTAATGCATGAATCAACTTACTTTGCCGAAGTCAGCAAAACAAACATACTAACGAATGAGTCACTAAGCGTCTGGAAGTGTCCATTGTCTACGTGCTCAGAGAATAAATAGAATCCTAAAAGCGAGTAAGTCGCCACGAAGAACATTAATAGACCTGCAACAAAAATACAATTGTATTTAGATTACTCCTTTTTCGTGTCTACTGATCACAGTTATAATAACATCGAAACACATTCAACATAGATTCTTTTTTATATTACCTATTAGATATTATTATGTTTATTTTTTTAAGATCTAGATCTAATCAATGGATTTAACCAAATTTTGCTATGCCATTTAATATACATATATACTCAAGCTTAACTATTGATTACATCGTTTTTAAATTGCCTTTTTTAAAGACAGGGCAGAACAAAAGTTATCTAAAAACTGATCTCATAGTTTCGTATATTTATAATGTCAGTTTATCTAGATGACATTTTTGTTACATTCAACATGAATGGAAACGTTCAAAAAGTTTTTTAACTTTACGTCAATTCTTGATGTTTGTGCATCTCTGTATTAGTTATTCATACCTAACATATCAATAATCGGTGGTAACGATTGCAGAATTTGTCTAATGAACCTCCGTACTCCGCCGCAGTGCCGCGTGTCCACTAAGAAGATAGGACGCAACGCCCTCGTTACTCTGAAGTGTGAGGATTGCCGGCATAGCACTACCACAGCTTCAAGCACCATTATTAGCAGGGTTATACCCTGGAAATATCAAGAATTATGCGTGAAATTATCTCTATTTTTATCACGTACAGTCATAACTAGAATGACTAAAGTCTTAAATATATCCAACTGATTTCTCAAAATAGTTACATTGTGTGGTATACACATTGACAAGTGGCCCGTGGTCAACAAGAATTGTCCTACATTTAAATGACCCATAGTAGAGTGAATCATTTAGTACAGTGGGTCGACATACAGTAATTGTGATGATAATTGGGTAAGGCGAAATCAAGTAAAATAAATCGTTTCTATTGTGTATATTTTAATATGTAATATGTTCTTTATAGCCCATGATATTATTGTAATTAAGAAGCGGCTAGTTTTTCATGAGAAACTTAAAATTATTTATTTACCATATTTAAATGTATTTAGTTAAATTGGTAGGGAATAAAAACGGGGATTAAAATTTTCCTTCCAAAATTTCAAGTTCCATTTTTTTATATTACAGCACTACCTCGTGGAATTCGAGGACCATACAATAAAATACTTATCCCTTATCTAGTTTATCAGCGATCGATCCTTTCGCGAAATTGAGATTGTAATTTTCGATTGTAATTTCAAAAGTGAAGCTCTATACATTATTAGTTAAAATGTTAATTAGCTTGTTACATATTTAGGTCGGAGATCATCTTACATAAACCGCCAAAAACGTTGTACACAAAATGATTATTATATTTATGTAACCATTTTTATTAAAACACACATCATGTGATATGTAATATAGCAGAAAACCCATAATTCTTCTTTCGAATTGACAACTAATTTTAAAGCCTGTCACTACCAACAACCGTATTTTCCATTGAAGAAAGGTTTTCTTTAAAACATGCACAATTCTCTGCATCTGCAGATCAAAGAAGTTCGCGTATCGTACCTTTAACATGGTCCTCTTGTGTTTAAGTATGGTGCTCCATCCGATCCATTTTAGTTTCAGATGTAGCTCTATTCCGATCACAGTTAACGCCATTAATTCTATAGTACCGTGTGCCCATACTGGAAGCTAAAATAACATCAGTACATTAGTACCATTACCCAACAGCTTTCCAGATTTCAGTAGCGATACCATTATGTATATTGACTCAAATTGTAATGCAGTTTACATTCTTTAATGGTATCTTTGGATTCCTGTTCGTATCTCAAAAATATAAGGGTAACCTTTGGATCTTTCATTCAAGATCCTGAAATACGTTTCCCATCCTAAAAAAAGGATAGGAAAAAGAAAATGAAAGCACAGAAGATTCAATAAAGAAGAGAAAGAAATGGCATGAGGGGAAAAGTATGTTTGTAATACATCTTACCTCAAATGTGGGAACGGCTGGGTCTTCGGTGAATGCCAATAATATTAAAACTAATGAAGCTAGTAGATCGAGGCCATGGTACCAGGGGTTGTGTACCCTGAGGTAGGCTGGTAACTCTTCGGGACTAGATGGATGGGAGTCGAACTTTTCGTTGTTTTGACCTTCCTGAAATATTTTTTTTATAATATAATATATGCTATAATTATAATAATAGTATTATATAGTACAGTACTGTACAGTACAATACAGTACAGTATAGTATATCTGATCACCTCTAAATAAATAGCTGCCTCGTGGTAGTTCATCTCCCAATGCTCGTCTTCGGACATGTGGAGGCCCGTGTGGAGGGACGAGCGACTGCCCATGTCCAGAGTGCTGCTGTCACCGCCGCCATCTGTGCCCGTACGGGAATCTGGAATCGGCAAACGTAACACGAGTGCTGAATGCGAATCGAAAATTGTTATCATAAAAAGAATGAACAAAAGTGCGAAAAGTTTATTAATATAACATGCGGTAGGCAGCGGCTTGGCTCTGCCCCTGGCATTGCTGAAGTCCATGGGCGACGGTAACCACTCACCGTCAGGTGGGCCGTGTGCTCGTCTGCCTATAAGGGCAATAAAAAAATAATAATAATATAAATTGCTTTTCTAACCGCTAAATCTGTAGACATTCAAGCCACACATACATTGGCATTGTCACTAAGGTTATTATTGATAAGGACCACCATGAGATAAAATACGAGCACTTTCATGCATCTATTAACATATGTTATTACATAATTTTAATAATTTATGTAGCTTAAGTTTATGAAGTGGATGAGGAGAGCCGGGCTTAGTGCTGTGAATTGGGAGATTATCCAGCCGTGGAGGACTGTGAGCTGATGATGATGAAGATAATGACGAAGATGATGATGATGATGATGTAGTTTAAACAATAAAAAACACACACACATACACACACAGATTTAAATAGCAAACCGAACTAATAGCGAATTTCATCTTTCTTCAATCAGAATTTCATCATCATCACCTGTTCATTCCGGTCAAGATATTAAAGCGAACTTATATAATTGGTGCATTGTTGAGTTTATCGAACCTCTTCAAGTCTGAGAAAATGACTTTACGTACAACCAAACATACCTAAGCTAATAAAAGCTAGTCAAAGTGATATATACGTTCAGATACCAGGGCACACAAGAAAAGTTGCACTGAGGAATTAGAATAGGGACCATCACTACCTATTATCTCGGTGATAATAATTTTAAGCTTTTTGTTTCCTACCTAAGCTAGCGATTGGGTGAGCTCAGTGCTTTGCTGAATCTACCACCGGATCGGAAACGCGACCCACTGAGAGATCCGGTGAGAAACTCAATGGGCTGCGTCTGTGGGTTATTTTAAACTGATTAAATAGAAGAGTGCGTGAATAAAAAACGTGATAGTATTTGACTGGACCATTCGGGGTCACAGTCTAATACCTTGGTACTATTAGATTCACAACGACAGAGAGAGGAAGAGATGGAGAAAGATCGTGCGAGAGAAAGTGATACAGAAGAACGGTCGCTACCCACAGTTTTTTATTTATTGTTTATATGGTTTAACGAGCTCACAGCCCACCTGATGTTAAGTGGTTACTGGAGCCCACAGACAACTACAACGTAAATGCGCCACCCACCTTGAGATATAAGTTCTAAGGTCTCAAGTATAGTTACAACAGCTGCCCCGAAACCGAAACGCATTACTGCTTCACGGCAGAAATAGGCAGGGAAGTGGTACCTACCCGTGCGGAGTCACAAGAGGTCCTGCCGCCAGTAATTACGCAAATTATAATTTTGCGGGTTTGATTTTTATTACACGATGTTCTTCCTTCACCGTGGAAGTCAATCGAACATTTGTTAAGTACGTATTTCACTAGAAAAATTGGTACCCGGGTGCAGGATTCGAACACCGTTGCATCGCTCAACACGAATGCACCGGACGTATTATCCTTAAGGACACGACGACTAAGAATTAAGGAATACGAGGCATGAAAGTAGATTAGACTGGTCCGCAACTTACCTATCACTGCGGCCGATCCGACAATGTCCATTTTGATTTAAACAAGCCACAGCATAAGAGAGATGCAATGAATTTAAAATGATTAAGATAACAGACAATAATTATAGATTACTTAGTTCCAATCAAAACATGCTACTTAAACTAAGCTCAGCTTAGAAAAGACTAAGTAAAATTTTTGGTATTAAATTTGTAATTAAAAAAATATTGATTTTCAAATTTTCAAAATATTACCTATATATATTAATACGTGAAGCAAAAACTTTGTATCCCTTTTTACGAAAATTGCGCGGACGGAGGAGTATGAAATTTTCCACACTTATAGAGAATATAGAGAAGAAGTGCACAATGCTAATATTTTTTTTAAATAATGCATAAAAGATACATTAAATCAATAAAGAAAACATTACACACACTACATACCATGTATTTGACGCACACACGCATGCATACTATTTATTGTCAAACTTGTGTTCTTGACGTCTGTGGTCATAATAGTGTACAAACTTACAATTCCAATTAATTATAGTCGAATTTCGGGTACTGCGAGACCTCTAGTATATATAAAAACACGTTTGAAATACTACACAATGACAGAGAGCGAACACACGTTCAACCGCTGGGTTAAGCTAACGAATATTAAAACGTATTGTAAAATCATGATGTCTCGGAACAGTTACATGTAATTAACATTGTTTGCAAACGCGCTAGATGAATCAACGATTTATTTTAAAGAACATCTGTGTTAATAATAGAAAGATGCATGAAACATTGTTGTTAATAGTCCAAGAGGCAGCACGGTAGAATAATCTATGAACCGTCCCACTGTAAGATTGGTATGCTCATCAATTTTAGGCTATCAGCTTATTTTCACAAATATGTATGAATGGGGGAATATATTTTCACCAAGTACCATATCAGAATGTGGCTGTAAATATTTTTAATTAAAATTATATTGGTTGATTTTCCAGGAATAATTTTGAGTCTCTTGTTTTCAATCAAAATATAATCCAGATTACTATTAACTAACTTTTCAATTTATTAATTGAAAAGTTTTTGTTAGTGGTATACAGTTTTAACTTTGCTACATTCATACGTCTGTCAGAAGTCTGAAGTCGTTCTGGCCTAATGGATAAGACGTCCGGTGCATTTGAATCTGGCGATGCAACGGTGTTCGAATCCCGCAGCCGGGTACCAATTTTTCTAGTGAAATACGTACTTAACTAGACTTCCACGGTGAAGGAATAAGATCGTGTAATAAAAATCAAACCTGCAAAATTATAATTTGCGTAATTAATTGTGGTAGGACGTTTTGTGAGTCCGCACGGGTAGGTACCGACCCCTGCCTATTTCTGCCGTGAAGCATAATGCGTTTCGGTTTGAAGGGTGGGGCAGCCGTTTTACAACATTTACACTGCAAATTACTTTATTTAAAGCACTGCTGTTGCTAGGGCTAGTGTTACCAACGTCTTCAGGTTAGAGCCCCGTCAATTCACTTACTCGCCCGATCAATATGACCCCTCGAGGTCACTAGGATAGGTAAAAAAAATAAAAATAAAAACGCTCCCAGTCTTACAGCGACTATCTAAGTAGCATCAGTACTATTTGTTCAACTACAAACTCACACGCTAACGCGAGCAAACAGTCGCAAGTCACATATAAGCTACACGCGACGAGAGACAACGTTTATTGTTACACGTGTCACTGATATTCGTCATCAAAACTCTCAGCTAGGAAGTACGGTTGACAAAACAACTGTTCTATATTAAACGTATTTCTATTCAATATTATATTCGTTTGTCTATTGTGCATTTGCAGACACATGTAAACATTTAAAGCTCCTGAACTGGGCAGACAGACTGAAAAAACTAAACATAGAAAACTACTCTTACTATTACTTTAACATTGATTAAAACTACTTTTACGATTTAATCTCGGGTTTGTTTATTGTAATGTTATCATTACCGACGTTCTTCGGACAGTTGACGTGGTCACCGGACGATTAGGATGTTAGTCATCGAATTTTAAAAAATATGCTAACTACCGCCTTTTTATCTAAATGAAACAAACAATAGATTAAACGATAAATATTTGTTTTAATTATGTCTAGGAAACGCAAAAACTGAAGTAGACTTTGTTAATGATATTTAATGATATAATATAATGACATTTTCAACTATCCCTTAACGGTAACAGACAATCATTGTAGTTAAGATTAAAGATATTTATAAAATAAAATATGAAACGTAACTCAAAACGCGACTCCGTTAAAAATATTAATAAAAAATCGGGGGAAAAAAACTATGACAAAAATACACTGTCATATAAATATATAGCTTGAATGTTAGTAAAGTTATTGCAGATAGAGACGTTATACAGTTTTTTTTGTCAGGAGGAAATTGCCGTACTTTCGCCCTCCACTGAGGATGGCGGGCGGGGCATGTCGGAGTAGAACCAACTAAAACCCCCTTTCGCTCAACAACCCACGTCCGAACCTCGCATGGGAGAGAACTCATGAGAAAGCAAAGGGGGGAGAGTGAATCGTTTAGTGGGGAGCACATCTCTCCCATCACCCTCCTCCTCGGGACGCCGGACCAGCGGTTGTCTGCGCCACGCTCCGGTCATTGTTCTCGTCGAACCCGTCGCTTGCGACGAAGGGCTCGACGAGTAAATTAACCCTCAGACACAGCCCACTGAGTTTCTCGCCGGATCTTCTCAGTGGGTCGCGTTTCCGATCCGGTGGTAGATTCTGTGAAGCACGGCTCTTGCTAGGGTTCGTGCTAGCAGCGTCGTCAGGTTTGAGCCCCGTGAGCTCACCTACTAGTTAAGGTTCCGCTGATATAGCCTCTCAAGGCTATCAGCTTAGGTAGGAAAAAAGGCGCCCCGACCACCAGCCCTCTCGACTTATACACCATAACGTATTTTATTCTTCTACCAGTCGTCGATCACGTTAGTTCTCGAAATAATCATAACCCTCCTTCGGCAGTCTAGTAAATAGTACATCACGGAAGCCCTACTGACTGGGTTATTCATTAGTTTTTGCCACGCGATCGGGAGTGTGAATTTTTCACAATACGTAATAAGAAATTACGTAAGCCCGAGTTTGTACGAAAGTTACAACATTCGGGCGTTAGGAGGCAATCGCACTAAATTAATATAGAAGATTTGTATTAAAATTATTTTCAATTTGACTTTCAGTTTTTTCTTGTAATATATTTTGAAATATTACTTATTGTGTTTCGATAACAATTTCATAGTGATTTGTTCCTTAAACCTGTCATTTATGTTTCTTAAACGAACCAATATTTTTTTTTGTGTTAGAAATTATGTATCGGGCATAAAAATTTTAGAAATGTTACAGTGGGGCATGACACAAAAAAGGTTGGAAAACACTGCTCTAGAGATTATTCATTTGCATTCTCACTAGTACATATTGTAAGTATATTATATATTGGCCCAGTGGCGTCTTTTTTTTTCCTACCTATGCTGATAGCCTTGAGAGGCTATTTCAGCTCCTTGACGTGTAGGTGAGCTCACGGGGCTCAAATCGGGAGTATTGCTAACACTGGCGAGAAACTCAGTGGGCTGTGTCTGTGGGTTAATTCACTCGTCGAGCCCTTCGTCGCAAGCGACGGGTTCGACGAGGACGGTGACCGGGTGTGGCGTCAGATTGCTTAGTAAGGTCTGGGCAATTACTGTTAAATTATTTTCCGAGTCTCATATTTGTGTTTCGAGCATAAAGTTCACGTTTTTTATGGATATAAATAATGCAAAAAGCACAGCCGACCAGCTTGCTAACGCAGAATGTTTTTTTCAATTTCTATTGAAGAAACATTTGTGAAATATAGCGCTTAGGAAACAACGCGGATGGGAGTTCGTTCCAAAACCAGACATTGTTAATAACATCGGTTCGCAGGGTGCTACCAAGTTATTAATATTTCTACAGTATCGTCGACAGATACAAGAATTATCTATATATTAATACGTGAAGCAAAAACTTTGTATCCCTTTTTACGAAAATTGCGCGGACGGAGGAGTATGAAATTTTCCACACTTATAGAGAATATAGAGAAGAAGTGCACAATGCTAAATTTTTTTTTAAATAATGCATAAAAGATACATTAAATCAATAAAGAAAACATTACACACACTACATAATATGTATTTGACGCACACACGCATGCATACTATTTATTGTCAAACTTTTGTTCTTGACGTATGTTGTCAAATTGAGAATAGATTAAATATTGTTTGTCTTTATTAATATTTTTTATAGTGTAGTCTTGGCGAAATTTGTGATTATAGAAGTATAAAATACAATCATAATACTGTACAAAGTTACAATTCCAATTAATTATTATAGTCGAATTTCGACTACCGCGGGACCTCTAGCTTATAATAAATATATCCGCCAATGGCGATGTGGCGTTAAGAACGCACCGTTTTTTATGATGAAATAAAGAAGGGACTCTATGCGGACTCCGTCAACGATACCAATTTTGAAACTTTCTTAAGGTCATTTCAATTTAATTTCCAACGGTACCGTTTTATCAATTAAAACAAACATCAAACCATGTTGTCTACGTCTACTGTTTACTTAAAATTTTCTGATAAATTCATTAATTGGGTGATAAATATCCATTATTATTATAACATTTGTAACGCTTTCAGTTTTCGGGAAATTAGCCAAGAGCTGTATAAGTTTAGGGAGTCTGAGACCAAAACACTCCTGGTGAAGCTGAAAAGGCCCGGTGGCCTTTTCACCACCAGTAATCCTTCAATCATGATAAATAATTGTTTAAAAAAATGGTATCTGTAGTTATAAATATTTTATGAACAAATATGAGTAGAAAGGTTATTTTGATAATATCCTGAAAAGCAGCCGACGCTTTTTTACCTTTTTTACAATAAAATCATTTTTTCTTACACTATTTTTCGTTCTAATTTATTAAGATTTATTTAGTATTTTCTAGTAGGATTTTCAATAAAAGCGTATTTTTTTGATTTTTAGTAGAATAGTCGTCCCGAGTAGCGAACAGAAAAGTGACTGAAGTGAAGTTCTGCTAAGCCGCGTGGATTCAAACAATCGCAACGGGCCCTACTATCAGCAATAATTCAATTGATGCCCATCAGAACCATAACGACAAATGCATAAGCAATTAAAGAAAAACCAATCTTTTGCTGTCAGCAATAAAGTTTAATGTGACAGTCGCCTTTTAAGGCGTGCATTCAAGAATAATTCCGCAAAAAGGAACCTTTTGTCTTGGCAATAAAGTTTAGTGTGTGAGACGCCTTTTAAGACACCCGATTCAACCTTGTGCGTAATACAAAGAGAAGGTCAGTAGTTAAGAGTTAGATAGTTTTATTTTATATCAAATTATAGTAAATCGGGCTATTTATGATGACAGGAAAATGGAGGGGGAATTTAGAAAAAGTAATAAGGCAATAAGTTGCTTACTCTTCTACCTATTTACGATCTATCAGTGAGAATAAAGTATGATTGATTTATTTTTTTATATTACCTTTATGTTAAATCTTCGAAAATAAAAATAAAATGCATTCAAAAGCTCTTAGTCGGGGTGAAACCAGAATAACCTTCGAGGGTAGACAAAAAAAGGATCAAATAATGTTTAAAAAGTTCCTTGGTACATTTAGTAAGATGGGTTATCTGAATTTCGTTCAATTCGACCCAAGGATTCCGTGCAAATGACCCGTTTGTCTAAACACCGCAAAAAAACTATGTAACTATACCTGAGACCTTAGAACTTATATCTCAAGGTGGGTGGCGCATTTACGTTATGGATGTCGATGGGCTCCAGTAACCACTTAACACCAGGTGGGCTGTGAGCTCGTCCAACCAGATAAGCAATAAAAAAAAAAATTAAAAAAAATCCTGAGCAGAACAACATTGAAATTCTTGGGTTTGATATTTCAAAACATGTTCCGTGTGAGATTGACTTTGAAAGTAAACTAAAATCGTCTTTTGAAGTACATATTTAGAGTGTTCAATGGAAGGAAACGCGATACTACTCGCCTGGAGGCAGACATAAATTGGTCAATAAAACACCGGTATGTATTTTTATATTGTCCCGATATTTGGAAGCTCCATCTAAACCCAATTGCTTTTAAAGTAAACTAAAATCGTCTTTTGAAGTACATATTTAGAGTGTTCAATGGAAGGAAACGCGATACTACTCGCCTGGAGGCAAACATAAATTGGTCAATAAAACACTGGTATGTCTTTTCATATTGTCCCGATATTTGGAAGCTCCATCTAAACCCAATTGCTTTTCATCTAGAGAGTCACTCTAACTGTCAATAAACATAATTTTATTTCTCTTATACGGAAAAACTCGATTCTGTTTTGACTGATATATTTTTTGGCATTAAAAGGATAAGTTGGCGGCATTACTGGGTGATTATTTAGCATCGCTGGCTGATCTGCTGGTCTCTGAATCATGGTCCGCGTTACAAAATCCAACCTCAGCATCACAGGACACTTTAAGAAGACGAATAGTTTTTTTTTTTTGTAAAATTATATTATACTTTTATATACTAAAAATTCACGATCCAAGCACCGTAAAAACTTAATTTAATTGATGGTAGAACTGTATTGAAATCTGTTTAAAATTCGTAAATTTCTAATGCACAGACAAATACGAATTGTGACCTGTTCTGTAGAGACGTCAGGAAAAAATATCTAAAATACAATACTCGTAGGTTACATGATTGATTTTCATCGAATGTGAGTAAAACCAAAAACTTACAAACTCCATTAACGCGCCAAAAATTAGAGACGTTTCGCGAAATGTCAGTTTTACTGCGTTCAATGACCTCGACAGGGACGTCATCGGCGCGGACCCGCTTGGGGATCGTCTCGATTGAATTTCATTTGAGAAATGAGGTCATGCTATGACGTCACGCTTACACCTCATTGAAGCTGTGATTTTTATTTACAGTTCATTTCTATTGGATAAGAAAATAGCGCGGTTGAAGTGCATGCATCGGGTTCATTCATAAAATCTGAATAGTGTATAAGTTTTTTCCAAATCGATCGATCGATAACATTTAAAAACATATTCTAAGCCGAACTGTAAAATAAATTTAAAAAAAAACATTGACAGTAAGGCGAACGGCACAATGAATTATTCAGTGTGACAAAAACTAATCGTAACTCACATGCTTTTAAACGACACCACTGTTCCCGTAAAGTATAATAAAGTCTATCTGAATATTGCACTACTTTGGCCATTGTTTTATTTTCATGTTATTTTCAAACAGTCATATTTTTCGGAGAGCACGTGTAAATAATTTAGCGCATGCTGTACTAATGATAACGGGTAGCAGACTGCGATATTTTAACTAATGCAATGTGAGAAACTTTTGTTGCAGTTTATAATATTTATTTATTTTTATTTGAAATAATCAATAAATGTTTGATTTAGAACTAAAGTAAAACACTTCAGTGCTGTGAAACAATCCTATTATCAAATCGAATTGAATAGTCTCGATTTGAAGAATGGTACTCAGTTTTAGCAGTATGTTTTACTTACAATTGCTCTGAAGAATTGTTTGAAATGATACCGACATCTCGCTTTTACCATCGCACCGCCCGCCACCGGAGTAGAGTTCATCCATACTACCTTGGAGCCACTACGTTCATCCACAGTGCGTTTCCAGAGATCTTTTTTGCCATTTACCATCCGGCTATGGAATGAACTCCCCTCCACGGTGTTTCCCGAGCGCTATGACATGTCCTTCTTCAAACGAGGCTTGTGCAGAGTATTAAGTCGTAGGCAGCGGCTTGGCTCTGCCCTTGGCATTGCTGACGTCCATGAGCGACGGTAACCACTCACCATCAGGTGGGCCGTATGCTCGTCTGCCTATACGGCAATTAAAAAAAAATTGAGTAAAATAAACGCTCTAACTTTAATAGAGAATATGGTATCACCTGGTGTTCTCTTATCATGAATATTTTTATATTACCCACCCAAGTCAAACAAGCCGCCATATCATAAAACCCTGTAAGTTCTTTCTGCGCGAAACGAAACGGAAAGTCTAGAAATATTATTTATTGAAATATAAAGGGCAGTTAGCACAAAATATTTTTTTTGAAAAATAACGTCTTATTCTTCCATTACCACGAAAACTTTGGAGTTCTAAATAATATAACTGGGAGCAAATCACGCACATACTCCAAACGCATAATCAGCTGGCTCCAAAATAGGCCTCCCTGTGTTATCGGTACCAGAGACTGCATACATACATCATCATCATCAGCCTGTATCTATCCACTGCTGGATATAGGCCTCTCCGCCTTCCGCATCCAATCTCTCCCAGCATGTGGCCGCAAGTCATCGGTCCAACGGGCAGGGGGACGCCCAACGCTGCGCTTACCGGTACGCGGTCTCCATACATACATAAATACGTTTAAATGTATGAATAATAAACACCCAGACAAAAAGCAAACAAGCCTGTTCGTCACATAAATGTTTACGCTATGTAAGAAAAGTCAGAAGTTGGAAGTGAAGTTGGAATTTGAAACGATGGTAAATGATATAAATGATATTAAAAAAACCAATAAAGAAAATACTATTTGTAGATAACATTTTTAATAGTTAGAGGCCTATAAAATCAAAGGCAGCTAAACGCCTTAATGTCGTAAAATCGATTAAGAATGGCGCTATCTTGTTTAGTTAGTTGAACACGCTTTAGTGTTATCATGTTATAAAAAATGCAGCTAAATCTCTAACAAATTCAGTTCAAAAAATTTATTTTTACTCTGTACTAAGTACCAAAAAACGAAGTGTTATCATTTAAAATTCAGATTATTAGTAATATTCTCATTTTTTATAAAACTGCTTTAAAATAAAGAATATCGTAGCTATCCTAACAAAGTTATTTCAGCTTCTCAAACCGGAAGTTGCTAACACTGGCCCTAGCAAGAGCAATACTTCGATGGATCGGGAGGATCCGTAATGACGTGTTTAGGGCCGATTTTTGTAGTTCACCTGAATATTTGACAGACTTGGATTTAGCTGCCTTTGATTTTATAGGCCTCAGTCTGTTCTTTCCTTTGCCGGTCAAAAAAATGTATAATAAAATTTACTATGTACCAAATGTTTTGCACACCTGGTAATAAAAGATTTCTGTCAAGAGCACTGATAACATGATATATTTATGTATATGGGACACGCTCTTATCACGATTCTTTATCAGCCGGCTTCTTTGCGAGTAGTCACTTCTGAAAAAATGCGGACTTTTCAAGTTTTATAGTGTGACGTTGCATTGACTGTGGCATCAAGGTGATAGGACCTCTTGTGAGTCCGCGCTGGCAGGTACCACCGCTCTGCCTATTTCTGCCGTGAAGCAGTAATGCGTTTCGGTTTGAAGGGTAGGGCAGCCGTTGTAACTATACTGAGATCTTGGAACTTATATCTCAAGATGGGGGCGCATTTACGTTGTAGATGTCTATGGGCTCCAGTAACCACTTAACATCAGGTGGGCTCTGAGGTCGTCCACCCATCTAAGCAATAAAAAAAAAAGTTGCAAAAATGACCCTTAAACCAAATAACCTTCCCACCCCGCGATATAATCGTAAAGCAATATCTTATTCACATTTTTTTTTAATAATATCTATTTTTTAAACTTGAAAATATGTACAAACTTTTCGTAGGTAGTTCAGTAAATGAAAAGTGGTACAATGCGTCTTAATATTCCACAAGTCAAGAAATATTTTACTAAGACGTGTCAATAAAACCAATATGGCGTTTGGCGAATTTGACAGTCGAGTAATAATTTTTTTTACGACTTCGAGGGAATTCACTAAAGAAATCTAAATAGCTCGCTAAACCACATTTAGATTTAAGTGCGTGTTGTTTTTTTTTTTCAAATTTCATTTGATTTTAGTTGTTAATTTAAAATATCGCGCGTAAACAATTCTAATTTTTCATTTTTTTTTTCTTCTTTTTATTGTAGGCGTCACTGGCTACGTCACGACCTACCTGATGTTCACATTTCGATTTTCGAATGATGTCATCTAACCCGGATGCGTGCCAATAACGAAAGGTGAAACTCAATCAATTTCAAAATGAAAATGGTCTTTTGCGCCTGCGAGTCCCGTTTTAGCCTTTATTCAATAAACAATACGCAAGGTTAAGCTATATCGAAAGAGAAGTCTGCGCGTTTCAGTTCGCTTAAGTTTGACCTTTGAACGGTTTCCTAGACTAAGCGGTCGATAGTGAGGTCGTGGATGGCAGGCTAGACAAATTTATGGGCACGAATAAGTCTAGACACTAAAGGAAAATAATTAAATACTGTAACAATCATGTTTGTTTTTGCGGAGCTTATAGACACAATGCAACCTTCCCTTGAGACAATCTGATGTAATAAAACTTCTCTAGCTTAAGGTGATGGTATTAATGATTCTTAGGGCAGTGTTATTTTTTTTTTTATTGCTAGGTGGGTGGACGAGCTCACAGCCCACCTGGTGTTAAGTGGTTACTGGAGCTCATAGACATCTACGACGTAAATGCGCCACCCACCTTGAGATATAAGTTCTAAGGTCTCAAGTATAGTTATAACGGCTGCCCCACCCTTCAAACCGAAACGCATTACGGCTTCACGGCAGAAATAGGCAGCCGGTGGTACGTACCCGCGCGGACTCACAAGAGGTCCTTTTTTTTTTAATAAAAAAAAAAAAAAAAAAAAACCCATCGAGCTCCACCACTCCGACTCCACGAAACCTACCTCACAAGAGGTCCTAACACCAGTAAAGGGTGATTTACAAATAATACACTGCGCGGGCATTTTGGCGGGAACGTGTTACAGTAATATTGACAGCGTGACTTGTTTTATTTGACAACTAGCTAATGGCGTTGCCTGTGGCTTGTCCGTTTTTTCTAAGATGTGGCACGAAATCGTAAATTCCCATCATTTTACTGAGTAGGTTATTAATGATTTTTAAATGTATAAACTTATATGAAGATAATTCGATAGACATGCCGAAACTAATTGAAGAAACTCAAATCCTTGAAGGGTAGAGTAGGAAGAGTATTACGTCATATATGTATATCTATACTTCTATAATAATATATAAATCTACAGTGGTTTTTACGGATGTTCCGTTATAACTACTAAACCATGCATCCGATTGACTTTGAACTTGGTATCCATGTAGAAAATACATGTGCTTAATGGATAGGCTAATATTTATTTGAGTGTTGGACTCCCTAATAATAATGACAATAAATAATGATGTTGATTTTAAATGCCCAGCGAAGCGGCTAACATTATTATATAGTAGAGCCACAAAAAAATGTTGAATTAATAATTTAAAAGAAAAAGCTTGTCCTAAAAATGGTCGCTGCAAACATGTTTATCCAATCTTCCGCAAGCAGGTCTAATTATTCATTCGCTTCATATTACAATATTAAAAATAATTCCTTTACACTTTATTTAAGTACAAACATAATACCAAAAAAACCGCCGAAACATAACTAACACATCCGCTTTAGTGCGAAGCTTCAAATGCTATGGTTTTAAATTTATCTTGATTATAAAACTGTTAGACAGACTCAACAAGATCCAGGCCATTTTTCTTTCTCGGGCCGAGGGCTGAACCCAGGGACGTCTTAAGCTAGGACGGGGCCCTTGGGCACACAATAGTATTGAGGCCTTTTGGAAAGTAAAAAAAGCGAATTATAATTTAAAAAAAATACTGAGTATGACCATTTATCATAGGTAATCAAATACAGTATGATATAAAATGTCATTAATGATATTAGAATGCTGCTGGTTTTTTGGTTACGATTTCGATAACGGTTTCTTTCGGGATTTCTGTTGAGCAAAATCTTCTATTATAGGCATAGTATATGCCTTGTAAATACCTTCTGATTACTGATTTGTGAAAACAGTGTAATGTGCCCGACAAAAATGTTTTGAGAATAAATGTGTGAGAGAAATTGTCGGTCTTTCGGGGCCCCCTGAGAATGGGGGCCCTGGGCACGGGCCCCGTGTGCCCTTGTGGTAAAGACGGTATTGGCTGAACCTCCTACGAGGTCCCCGGGGCTAGGGGGCACGCGAGGTAAAACAAGATCCAGGCCAAGCCATGGCCATTATTTTGGATCCCGGTTATATATGTTATTAAAATTTTGTCTTATTGTTTATAATAATAATAATTATTTTGCTTATTGCCTTTGCAAGAGAACGAGGCCACGGCCCACTTGATGGTGAGTAGTGAGGTGGTGTCAGGGAAAAGCCAAATTGCTGCCTACCTAATAAAAAGACAACGCTACATTCTGTTTCGTGAATCATGTTCCAAACATCTCGAGAGGAGGTCAGTGCAGTCCATTGACTTAAGTTTTTACCGATGACCTTCAAGTATAAAATTGGAGATCATTCGCTAAGCAATAGATGATATTAAGCAACGTTTATTCGCTTGATTTTTTATTTTTTTTCCTATTTGTGCTGATAGCCTTGAGAGGCTATGTCAGCTTACCCTAGCGTGTGTAGGTGAGCTCACGGGGCTCTAACCGGAGAGCTACTAACACTGACCCTAGCAAGAGCCGTGCTTCGCTGAATCTACCACCGGATCGGAAACGCGACCCACTGAGAAGATCCGGCGAGAAAGTCAGTGGGCTGTGACTGTGGGATCGCTTGATCTTAACTAACTATCGCATAGTTCATAGAGTGGTTTGAAACCTCTCGACACTCCCCAGATTCAATTCCCAGTCGAAACTGGGGAGTGTTACCGGAAACCTTAGTATGTTTATCACCATCCACCTTGAGGCATGAGGTCGAAATCTCAGTTGTCATGTATGACGGTTGTCCGACCCTTCAAACCAGAACGCGAGACTATTTCGCTACCTGCCCATACGTGCTATGTAAGTAGGTAGGTATGTATGCACTAAAAGCAGTAATAAGTTTTTTTCGTCCATAAATGAGAACTAGCTAAAAATAGACCTTATTTAGGAAGACGCAGATCACACAATCATCAACATGGCTTCGACTGCTGAAAATTACCATCATCAGTGTGCTTTTACGTCGACAGGTTAGGGTCTGAAGTTTCAAGATATTGAGATATAAAAAAACGAAAAATTCACAATTAAAAACTTTTTTTTTATGAAAACGCGTAGTTCTGTGTATTTGGAATTACCTATTGTTTTTTTTTTAACTAAGTCACATCAGACAGTTCAAGTTTATTTGAAAAAAATACGGCTACTTTTGTAAGTTATGGACCGTAAAGTAAATTAAATTCTGTAAGTAATTATTATAACTAGAGGTCCCGCAGTAGTCGAAATTCGACTATAATTAATTGGAATTGTAAGTTTGTACACTATTATGATTGTATTTTATACTTCTATAATCACAAATTTCGCCAAGGCTACTCTATAAAAAATATTAATAAAGACAAAAAATATTTAATCTATTCTCAATTTGACCACAGACGTCAAGAACAAAAGTTTGACAATAAATAGTATGCATGCGTGTGTGCGTCAAATGCATGGTATCTAGTGTGTGTAATGTTTTCTTTATTGATTTAATGTATCTTTTATGCATTATTTAAGAAAAATGTTAGCATTGTGCACTTCTTCTCTATAAGTGTGGAAAATTTCATACTCCTCCGTCCGCGCAATTTTCTTAAAAAGGGATACAAAGTTTTTGCTTCACGTATTAATATATAGATCATTGTGTTTTGTAAACAAGACAATTTTCGAATTTTAAAGTTGATGGATATTCTATTTTCATGCAGATATTTATTGACATATTTAAAAAATAAATTTCTAGTTTTCTCATACAGTACCTAGCAATTGTAGTCAACAATTAGGGCAGAACAAAGTGGTTTCAACCAGATTTATACACAAATGAATAGTTCCATTCGATCACGCTCAAACCATAGTGGCTATTTATGAAAATTGTACCTCTTCGGAGTTTCAGTTTCAGTTAAAACTAACACATTGAGATTTGTAAACTGTCAAATTACTTTTTTTTAAATGTATATAGCAAACGCTTTAGAGTAGACTAGCGACCCGCCCTCGCTTCGCTTCGGAAACATTAAAACACACATGAAACCAAAAAAATAAAATAAAATAAAAATTAAAAAAAAGTAGCCTATGTTCATCTGGGACAATGTCGGATTCTAATGGAAAAAGAATTTTTCAAATCGGTCCAGTAGTTTCGGAGCCTATTCGAAACAAACAAACAAACAAATCTTTCCTCTTTATAATATTATAAGTAAGTATAGAAGTATAGATATAGATATAGATTTTGAAGCACTAAAATACTATACAAAAAACACAAAAACAGCGGCTAACTATTCATGCAGCGTAATCTGTTCCGTTAGAATTAAGCAGACCATCGGAAGCTCATTCACGTTAGTTCCAAGAACTAGGTCGCGTTATGTTTATTATATACATATGTTAGATTCACGTAGGAAATGACTCATCCTCGACGTATATAGGATTTACTGCATTTTTACAAAAGATCATTATTTAACCTGCGTCAGCTGGTGTTGCAACAGAAATTAAGCTTAATACAGAGATGAAATTTAAAAAAACATTATTAATTGCATTACAATTAACGTATTGTTAACAAGGAAAGCGTACATTAGGCTGGTGGCTACGGTGCATTAAAAAATGTTTTCGTTTACTTGAGACGTTCGAGCCGTAATTGTTGATACTGGTGTTAGCGAAATCATCACTGAATCTTTTATAACCGTCCGATGGCGAAGACGGGCTCCTCAGAGAAGCCATTTTTGCAAACTGAACTCTTTTGACGTTCCAAATGAATTTCTTTTTTGACATTTGTTTGGATGCGTTCAGATGTTGCTCTTCACGTGGGTTTCTTTTTCTTTCTTTTTGTAATTGGAATTGTAGTCGTCATTATCTGAAATATAGAAATTACTCAATTGAGAATTTTTTACTTCAATAAAGTGTAATCAATTAATCTTTTAAATTGAACGTTTAAAGTACAGATTAGTGTGTGCACAAAAATGTTTCAAAGACAACAAAAATCGGTAATGTAATCGATGTGAAAATAAATGAGTAACATCACTATGACATTATCCATAAACAAAAAAGTCTGCAAAGATTCCTTTTTCTTGAACCCGGTTTGAATGTGAGTTGGTGTTGTTTTTAATGAAAATAAATCCTTTTTAATTGATTCCAAATCAACTGTTTTCTTCGTTTTCGTGCTGTAATATCATAGTGGATCCTTCAAACAAGTGGTATTGTGAAATATTTTAGTGGAATGTAGGAAGTTCTAAATTATTATTTTGGTTAGATAGGATTGTGACGTTAAGTTTCGTGAATTGATTGAATATAATTTGTAGTGTAATGCCTGCTTATTATGTCTACAAATTCATAACTACGAGTAACGATAGTGTTACTTGTTTGCAAGGAAACACGGGCTGGATAGACATAACCTAAGTTTTGACCGTCAAGTCAGGTGTTCGATCTAAAGATTGTGTTTTCGATTTACAGATGGCTCCAACACAGCCTAAAGCGGTGGCCAAGCCTGCTGCCGCAACTGCAGGTGCGGTGACTAAAAAAAAATCTACGAAAAAACCCAGGAACTATGATCTGGGCAACGGAGTGATGCGTTTCTCCAAATCCAAGATGTTCCACAAGAAGGCTAGTTTCTATTTTCTTAATAAACAAATATAAATCAAAATTGTCGTGCTATTTGTTTAGCAAATCTAAAATCAACTATACTAATAAAAATACAAACAATTTTATAAACAAAAATGCATGTGCACTTAGGTTTCGCTGTTAATCGAATCTTTTTTTTTAAATACCGAAACCCTACTTATTTCTGCCGTGAAGCAGTAATGCGTTTCGATTTGAAGGGTGAGGCAGCCGTTGTAACTATATTGAGACCTTAGAACTCATATCTGATTCTCAAGGTGGGCATTAAGCTGTACTTGTCTATGGGCTCTGGTAACACGTAACACTAGGTGGACCTTGAGCTCGTCCATCAACCTAAGCAATTCAAAATAAGAGTTAACCAAAACGCTACTATATAAATAGTGTTATACACTTTAAACAAACACATCAACTAGACTTTATTTTCTCGAGTATAGTCATGTATTCACTGATGACATTCATGGACTTTTCCTGAGTTAAGTTATATGCTGCATTCACATTATGGAAGAAAAGTAAAATATTTGTACATTCTAATTTTGAAATCAATTACAGGCTAAATACAAGTTCATTGGCAAAAAGAACCCTAAGCCTGAGAAGCCCAAGAAGCTGACTGTTGTTGTAAAGCAGATTGGAGGTGAGAAGAATGGGGGAACCAGAACAGTACCCCTCAAACGTAGGAAGTCCTTCTACCCCACTCAGGAGAAGTAAGTACAATAAGGATAAGTAGGTAGTGGCTTAGCTATGCCCCTGACATTTCTGACATTGATTTGCGATGATGACCATCTTAACGTCAAGCGGGCCATATGGCCTGTCTTTATTACCTCTGTAGAGTGGCAAAAAAGTAAGCAATTGGTGAAAATACTTATAAATGTATACTATTACTGACATTTGGAGGCCACATGGCCGGCCCGTCTTTATTTTCCTTGTAGAGTGGCAGGTCTGGCAAAAAAGTAAGGAACTTGTGAAAATACTTATAAATTTATACTATTACCTACATTGGGAGTATTCTGCAAATTTTTGCATTCCAATTCCATTCCATTATTGTGTAGATCAGATATATGATTCAGGTTACAGACCCTTTTGTGGCCCATAGTTTCAAGAAAGGAATGTATAGAGGTAAAACTAATTGACACAAATGCCGAGATTGTGATATTATTGATGATGTGCAACATATATTGAATGTATGCATACTAAATGAGCTTGATACTTGCTAGCCAATGATAATGATATGAGAACATCATTATAATAACATTAATATGGTGCTGGTATCTCTTATTTTTTTTATTTTATTTTTTATTGCTTAGATGTGTGGACGAGCTCACAGCCCACCTGTTGTTAAGTGGTTACTGGAGCCCATAGACATCTACAACGTAAATGCGCCACCCACCTTGAGATATAAGTTGTAAGGTCTCAGTATAGTTACAACGGCTGCCCCACCCTTCAAACCGAAACGCATTACTGCTTCACGGCAGAAATAGGCAGGGCGGTGGTACCTACCCGTGCGGACTCACAAGAGGTCCTACCACCAGTAATTACGCAAATTATAATTTTGCGGGTTTCAATTTTATTACACGATGTTATTCCTTCACCGTGGAAGTCAATCGTGAACATTTGTTGAGTACATATTTCATTAGAAAAATTGGTACCCGTCTGAGATTCGAACACCGGCGCATCGCTCAACACGAATGCACCGGACGTCTTATCCCTTAGGCCACGACGACTTCAAAAGTTAGAAAGTGCCTAGTAACTATGCACAGTCAAGAAGGCACTCAAATATCATGGAGCAATGTCTCTTAGCCTTGACATTTTATTATTATAGTTGTGTATTAAACAATTAGCCTAATATTGTATGTAGAATTATGCGGTAACATCATTACCATTAAATAAACTAAATAAAAAAAATAAAAAAAAGGTAAAAAAATCTGTGGGTTTAATGCTGGGTGTTCACATGAAATTCAATTTATTGAAAACTGTCCCTGAGAATATGTTCAATTACCTTAAACTTGACAATTTTTTCAAAAATTAAATAACTACCTTTATTTGTTTAAGTTTGAGAATAATAGATTAGCAATACAATTGAAGTAATTATGTTCTTGTATATCAGGAAGGGTGATAAATTTAAATGGGTTTTTATAATAATGTTAGTTGCACTGAGGGAACATTCATAATGTGTAGGAAACACACTGAAAACTACAACGGTAATAATGTTCCCAATTTTTATTCCAGAATCCGTGCCTCATCTGGTGGCCGTCCATTCAGCAAGCATGTACGCAGGATCCGACCCAACCTGAAGATAGGAACTGTTTGCATTCTCCTTGCTGGTAGACATGCAGGCAAGAGGGTTGTACTTGTTGGAATTCTGCCCAGCGGTCTGCTTTTAGTTACTGGACCTTTTGCAGTATGTATAATAATCATCCTTTTTTTGGTTTCTTTTAAGGGTATACAATTATACACAAAAAAAATTGAGACACTGATTTGGCTATCAATGTTGATATAGTTATAAGTTTGTAAGCAGCCGCTTGGTTCTGCAGTGGCTTGGCTTTGACCCTGACATTGCTTGACGTTCATGAGTGACAGTAACCGCTCATCATCAGGCGGACCACAGGCTGCATGGGGCAATAAAAAAAGGAAAATATATATAGTTATTCAGTGCGGTATTTAATTGTGCTGTTGCTGATAGCTACAATACTTTGTACTGCTGAAATTGTAAACTTAAAAAAGCAGGTTCTTTAATTTACCCATGCCAACAAACTTATTTGAATTTTACTGGTGGTAGGACCTTTTGTGAGTCCGCGCGGGTAGGTACCACCGCCCTGTCTATTTCTGCCGTGAAGCAATAATGCGTTTCGGTCTGAAGGGTAGGGCAGCCGTTGTAACTATACTGAGATCTTAGAACTTATATCTCAAGGTGGGTGGCGCATTTACGTTGTAGATGACTATGGGCTCCAGTAACCACTTTACACCAGGTGGGCTGTGAGCTCGTCCACCCATATAAGCAATAAAAAAAAATTACTACTTACATTTATCATTAATAATTTCTCAGCATTACATTTATCCATAGTTGCTAAGAGAGAAGTTAATATCCTTAGAGAATACAATATAAATAATAACATGCTTAACAATCAATTTTCAGTTCAATTCGTGCCCGCTACGCCGCATTCCTCAGCGCTATGTGATCGGCACCTCCACCAGAATTTCACTCGGCAACTTCAAACTGCCAAAACACTTCAATGATGATTACTTCAAGAAGAATAAGAAGTGCGTCAAACGTACAGTCAAACGCAAAGAGGGTGATGACATCTTTGCCACAAAAAAAGAGGTAAGATATTTTTTTTATAAAGTAAATATAGTAAAATTGAAACTAATGCTGACTTGAATATTGAAATTCGACCATATAATCACTACCGCGGCAATATTTTGTGTATTACATTTACTCTTCCATTTTCTTTTTTTATACATATTTTTTGTGAACAAAATATATGATGGCTTTCAATTGTTAATAACCCAAATTGATTGATCGAGGTTAAAGCAGTATCCAATTGCTTTCTGCCTTTTATATATAAGATGCTTATTTTGACTTGTGATGAATGATGTATGGCACTAACAACATTAATATATTGCAAACAGGTTGCCACTTGTGAGTGTGAATACTGTTTGTTACTTGAATGTCTTAAAACAGTGCGTGTGTTAGCTGGGCTCAAAACTAGTAATTTTTATTCTATATAATATTTCCTTCATTTTAGAAGTAATTTGTGAATGTGGTGAATTGTCTATTGAACAAGTAATTTCTACAGGTTCTAACAACTTTATGTTCAAGCTACTTTGTATTTTAGGGCATGTTGATTATCAAGTTATAAACATCTGTTTTGTAATGCACAGAAAACTAAAACTGAGGTGTTTATCATATAAAGCAGCTTTACAACTGAACATAAATTCCATTACACATAAAGTTTTAAAAGTTTAAAGTTCTTTACTGGCGGTATGACCTCTTGTGAGCCCACATGGGTAGGTACCACCACCCTGCTTATTTCTGCCGTGGAGCAGTAATGCGTTTCGGTTTGAAGAGTGGGGCAGCTGTTGTAACTAGACCGAGATTTTAGAACTTATATCCCAAGGCGGGTGGCGCATTTACATTGTAGATGTCTATGGGCTCCAGTAACCAGTTAACACCCGGTGGGCTGTGAGCTCGTCCACCCATATAAGCAATAAATAAATAAAAAGTTTTATAAAGTATCAATATTCTGATAGAGTATATAATTTGTGAATACTTTCTTCCTCAGAAATACGTTCCATCTGAGCAGCGCAAAACCGATCAGAAGACAGTCGACGAGGCTGTGATCAAAGCCATCGGAGCCCGACCCGACAAGAAGGTGCTCCGCGGATACCTCAAGGCGGCCTTCGGACTCCGCTCCAGCCAATATCCCCATCGGCTGCGCTTCTAAATCTTAGAATAAGAAATAAAATATTTGACTAAATTCAGACTTTGGTTTTTAACACCGACAAATTACTGAATATAAAGGCGACAAACTGCAATAAATTCAATAATTATGAGTTTATGGTAATACCGGTCCTGCCCTATAAAGTGTAGTGTTCGCTCTTGTGGCCCGTAGCGCACACAAACACCCTACAAACCAGTGAATTCGGATATTACATGATTAGCCGTCGGAGCACTGATACCTGAGGAATGTAGGTTTTCACGACGAACTCAAATCAGAACCGACACAAGTATATGAAGTCAGCGTCGGAGCGCTACTTCGAAATAAATAATAGTTTAAAAAACTAATAAAATACGCTTTTATAGAAAATCCAACTAAAAATAGAAAATAAATTTGGATTAAAAATAGTGTAAGAAAAAATGATTTTATTGTAAAAAAGCGTGAGGTGCTTTTCAGGATTTTTTCAAAATAACCCTTCTACTCATCTGTTCATAAAATATTTGTAACTACTGATACCGTGCACGCGTGAGACACGATAACCCTCTTAAAGAAGCCGCCGCCGCCTTAAACATACCCGATCCTGCGGGCCAACCAGTAAGCAGTTACCGTCGCCTAAAACACGGTCACTTCGGATCCTCCCGTTCCACTATCGGTGCTCTTAGGCATTCTAAGCACCGAACGCGACAAAGGGTTTGTCGTGCAACTTAACCCACTAAGTTTCACGCCGAATCTACTCAGTGGGTCGCAATTTCGATCCGGTGGTAGAATCGGCGAAGCACTGCTATGGCTAGTGTTATTAAAATTCGCCAGGCCGAGCCCCGTGAGCTCACCTACACGAAGCGATCGAAACTAACAACAACAACAACCCCTCAAGTTTTTTTTTTGTTTATTGCTTAGTGGTTGGTTACTGGAGCCCATATACATCTACAACGTAAATGCGCCACCCTTCTTGAGATATAAGTTCTGAGGTCTCAGTATAGTTTCAACGACTGCCCTGTCCTTCAAACCAAAACGCATTACTAGGATATTAGGAGGTTACTAGGATAGGTACATAGGAAAAAATAATAATTTTTTGTGTTGTCCAGCTGGAGCACTGGGTATGAATACTCCAGAGGGTCCCACAAACAAGTTCGAAAAGGAATGGTAGCGAGCGAGGTGCGGACGTATTCTCGTGCGTATGCTTCGGTGGTTGCGGGTGAACTGTCGGCGCCAGTAAAGGCGCACGCGCGGCTTGCCAAAAGGAAAGCCACTCGGTCGCTACTCTTTGAATCGCGCCGGGAACCGACAACGAGAGTCCCTGATTGGTCGCGGCGCGCGATCAGACGCGGCAGGCGTTAGGGTTGCTATAAATTTAATTAATAGCAAAATTACTTCCGTGGATCTCATTGGATCGGCCTTGATTGTATTGTGTACAGACTGTCTCCCCTTCTAATTGTAAAATAACTGTTAGAGCTATTTTGGGACACATAAAATGGTAACTACCCGCGCTGGCATAAAAGAGACCCTACCACGAGTTCGTTATACTTCCAAAAATTCGTAATTCGAAGAGGTTAAGTCCGTAGGTAAATAATGAATTAATACTTTTTCTTTTATCAAAACTCCTTTATTTTGATTAAACAACATTATTTTCATGCGGCGGGCTTATATTTGCTGTTGGTTACGTGCCGCGGTCGTGCCGGCGCCGCATTGCGGGGTCGTTGACCGTGTTTTTCGCGCCATTCCGCCTCTAGACGTGCGTACACGCCGCCTATAAGAACAATTAACATATTAACCATAGGAAAGGTTTTGACGAAGCAAACGTTGCGACATTAAATTGGCTGGGCGATTTGATCACGTCGCCATTTCACGTGTGAAATATATATCGAGGGGGTGAAAGATTATAGTTTAAGCGACATTTATCTTTGTAATTAAAGGTCCGTTTTATTTGGTCTAAAGCATCACGGTGCTTTATAATGGTGGTAGGAACTCGAAGTCCGCACGGGCAGGTACCACCACCCTGCCTATTTCTGCCATAAAGCAGTAATGCGTTTCGGTTTGAAGGGTGGTGCAGTCGTAACTATACTGAGACCTTAGAACTTATATCTCAACCACTTAACACCAGGTGGGCTGTGAGCTCGTCCACACATTTAAGCAATAAAAAAAAATCTACAATCCGATGTTTTTAATTGAATTTCAATTAAGTTTACCCCATTCAAATAAGTGAAGTTTTTTGTTATTAAATTTTTCCCAAATTTTAAACTAAACGACTCTCATGAAAATTTTGCGAAAATGTCGCTTATACCAAATAACTTTTCACCCCTCGTAATGTTTAAGTTAAGGTTAGGATACGTGATTGTACCTGGAGGTGGTTTTGCTTTATTATTGGTAAGGGGCTGTCTCCTGGCGAGCGCTGCCCTCATCTGTCTCGCTGCCCGTTCTTCGAAACGTCTTTGCCCGTCCTGGTTGCTGCGGGCCGAGGCGCACGACATCCATTGCCGGCCGACCACGCGAGCGCGCCTGCGAATTACCGTTCAGTAATTCACAACATTTCGTTCGTAGATAGCACAGTGTACCTCAAGCACCAGTCATCGTTTTCGTCAAGCCGTCGAAAGGGCTCGGCGAGTGAATTAACTTTTTTAAAGCTTAGTATTTCTAATAGCAGCGTAAAATCTAACTAGTTGACCCATTCATCGAACCCTACCGACCATTTTCTGTTATCAGCACAGGAAACACATATGAAATATGAAATGTAGTACACTTATACGCCGAAATCTCGTCGAACCCGAACCTATCGAAGGGTTCGGTGAGTAAATTAACTCGCAGACACAGCCCACTGAGTTTCTGGCCGGATCTTCTCAGTGGGTCGCGTTTCCGATCCGGTGGTAGATTCTACGAAGCACTGCTCTTGCTAGGATTAGTATTAGCAACGTCGTCAGGTTTGAGCCCCTTGAGCTCACCTACTTGTTAGGTTACGCTAGCATAGCCTCTCAAGGCAACCAGCTTAATAGGAAAAAAATAAGTGAATGCCATTATTTTAATTTGAATATATTGCATAATGAGTATCCGTCTTCGAAAATCGAAATGCAAAAAGTACTGATTTATGGTGGTGATATCTGAGTTCTGTCACGGACGTCACCGCGTCGGAAGAGAGTGATCATTGAGCTTTAGTGGGTAGTCGTCCTTAAGTTCGAAATAAACCAGACATGTGTGCTTACTGCGAGTTCTTTAACGTTCTCGATAGCGTAAAAGTTAACTCTAATTTGTATGGAAGAACGTTTGCCGCTAAGGGAACTGTTCCAACTGCATACAAATTTGAGTTAACTTTAACGCAATCGAGAACGTTAAAAAACTCGCACTAAGCACACTGATCCCCAGCGGCCAGTTATGGGTAAATAAAATATGCCAACGTAATAAAAAGGGTGATCGTGACTAGTGAGAACTTGAAATATGCTCAATCAGTAATTACCATTTCGACATACGTTTTTCGTAGAGCACACGATAATTATAATCACCTTAATATGCCGACTTCGAACGAACGCAAGAAGTTGTCAAAATATAAGATTACTAAAAAGTCAATTTTTTGCGCGCTATGAATACTTTTTGTATTTGACCTACAGAAAGTACTCTTTCCCCGCAGTGTATGTTTAAATAAATAGGCAGGCAAAGACATAAACAGTTAACAATCATTTTCTCCGCTGCCAACAGCTTTTTTTTCTTTTTTAGTAGAATTAGCATTTTTAATGTTGGCAATACATTTCTGGGGTAATTTCCTAAGAGGGACTTTTTGGCGGGAACGCGAGGAATGAAGTTGTGTGATTTGTTTTATTTTGTCTATTTAGTGTTTCTTCAGGTTTAAATGTGTAATAATGGTGGTTTATTAACTGTTTAATATCTGTGAAAGTGCACAAATGTGGGAAAATGAAACAAAGCCGCTGGACGTAACTTCTCGGGATCCTCAAAAAAATCCACTGAAAAAATCTTAGTAAATGACCACCATTTTACTGAGATTATATTTCATCCCATATCATCTCATTTAATTTCATCTCAGTTGATTAATGTCTCAAATTAATCATCTTCATTTCATTTCACTCCATAATATCATTTTTCATAAAAATATGAATATAAATTAAAATAAGACATGACTTAAAGGTCTTAGTTACCAGGTCATAAAATCCCTTTAAAAAAAAAGTAATTTCCTAAATGTCAACAAAACAAATTTTAATCTAATGCATACAACGAATTTCAATCTTGAGGCATTATTGATTAATGTAGAATTTCAATCATTGCTCGACCTAATACATTGTTGTTTCTGGAACACAATAGTCTCTGGGCATTAAGGGAACCACATACTTACTAGTCTTAGATAAAAAATTGAAATTATATTTGTTTGCCTGTTAGCTGTCAATATCACTGTCACGAAGCAGATGAGTACGTACTTAACAACGGGATGCGGATGCTGGACCCTCACGACCCTGCCGGTCTTTCTAGTAGCGCTGTCCTCATCACTGCGGCCGCTGGCGGAACTCTGTTCACTATCGCTCGATGATGATGAACTGTCTTCTTCACCATCGTCTCCTGAGCCTCCTCCTCCTGGGGCGCCTTTCTTTGGAAACCAGACTTCGTATAGGGTGGGATTTCGACCTCATATCTCAAAATGGACAACGAAATTCACATACTCTTTAACTACTACTTCGTGTGCCCATATGAGCCGAAAATATACATACCTAATATGCTGAGACCTTAGAACTTGTACCTCAAGGTGTGTGGCGCATTTCATTTACGTTGTAAATGTCTATGGGTTCCAGTAACCACTTAACACCAGGTGGGCTGTGAGCTCGTCCACACATCTAGGCAATAAAAAAAAAACCTCGAGGGGTTATTTAGAAAAAAGAAAAAAATAATTGAAATTTTAAAACATTATTACTTTTCCAAATCATGCTCATAACTATAAGCCTTCATCAGTCTTGTATAATTTTGACGGCTATTTACACTTCCTAGCAGTAACATCTATCTATATCAATTTATACTCTAATACATGCAGACAAATACATCTGTGCTACTCATTACGTGTGAAATAGGTGAATATTTTTTGATAGGAGAGAGAAAGAGTCGTAATCCATCTTTTGTGCGACACAAACCAGTGATTACAAATATTGACCTATTTGACATATAAATACCCTCTTTGCACCCAAAGCAGTTAACATTTCAAAACAAAACCAATCCTGTACTAACCAATAAAGTTTTAAATAAACAAACAATTATCTACAGAAAACGCTAATAGACTAGCACTAGACACCACTGAATAACTACAGTTACCAAATCTTGTAATTTTAGTTCCAATACAAATTTAATACGAATTACTTTGGTCTAATAAAGAATCTACGTCACATATTAAGTGTATTATCTATGATCAATATGTTGCCAAGATATTTAAAAAACTACTACTACACATAAATCTACTGTTATATTCAATTTTAAATGAGGCTGTCAGCGCAAAAATGTCCTAAGCTTACCATAGTCAGTATGGAGATATCAAGGTTTGAATTTACTTTTACACTGCTTCGTAGGCAAAAACAATACGCCCGAAAATAATGTTTACAAAGCCATCTGCTATCTATCGCCGAGACTAGGGATAGTCCATAGCCAAAATTTATTTTGTTTCAAATAAATTGCAATTTTTATAAATTGTTGTTTAGGCCACTTTTACGCTGATGGCCTCAAATGTAATAATGAGATAGTTGCGGAAGAAATTATTTCAGGGTACTGTAAGTAGGTCGCCTCTTTTGCCTAAGCGTTACACTGACTACTATCATCACAGGGTCTGAATTAAAATTATAGTTTGATATCTGACTAAAGACATTCGATATTTGGGGTCTTGTATAAATAGAAACCTAACAAGAGCAAAATCCTAGTTTAGACGATTAAATATTTTTTTGCCTTTGAATGCATACCTATTCCCAAGCGGTCAGCTACGATGCGTAGAAGTATTTTTAGTTTTTTAGGGTCGTGTTTCGTGAAGCCGTAATCTCAATCAAAGTCAGATTCTTCGATGAATTTTAATTCATTACGTGCAGTGCGCAATACAAGTGAAATCATATTATTGTTTGTTGATTGCAATATTGTTTGAAGTCAAGTCGGAAACAGCAACTGTCAGAACTATGTTTGTGTTCAGATTTGCCACAGAACAATGAAACTAGAAATTTGTAATACTACGTATGGCTTCGCACTACCTTTGTAAGCATAACGTATCACTAATTGAGGAAGTCGAACGACCCGATATTAAAAACAACGCAAAATCTAAAATCTTAATATTTACTGCGATAAATAGAATCTATACTTAATATTATAAAGCTAAAGAGTTTGTTTGAACGCGCTAATCTCAGGAACTACTGGTCCGATTTGGAAAATTCTTTCACTGTTAGATAGTCCATTTATCGAGGAAGGCTATAGGGTATATAACATCACGCTAAGACCAATACAAGCGGAGCACCAATGAATAATGTTTCAAAATCGGGTTTTTTTTTCCCTTTTTGAGAGCTTCCGCTGCGTGCGCTGCAGAAACGGTTAAAGTTACGCTAAAATAATGTATCGCAAAATTGTTCCCCTTTAAAAGATCTAAAAAAAGTTCGCGACAGCATATGTCTATATGTTGAGTTTGGCTCACTATAACGTTTTTTATGCTGACCAAATTTGTTCTAAATTATAGCATTATTTGTGAACTATTCCACGCGGACGAAGCCACGGGCAAAAGCTATAGAAAATAATTAAAAACGGTGAGGCGGTCAAATTTTGTCGATTAAACACCACTTCAACTAAAACTAATAGGAAAACTCGATAGCCCGCCTGCCGCTTATGGTTTTTGGTCCGTCGAGGTGAACTTACCTCCTTGACTTCGGGTCGGGGGTCCTTGGGGGGCTTGGGAGGTCGCGGGGCGGGGGCGGGGGACGCACCCGACACTACGGGCGACGCCGGCCGCATATGCGCTGTGTATATCCGTACACGTCATTACGGATCCTCCCGATCCATTAACGGTGCCTTTAGGTACCTCAAGCACCGGTCACCGTCCTCGCCGAACCCGTCGCTTGCGACAAAGGGCTCGGCGAGTAAATTAACCCACAGACACAGCCCACTGAGTTCCTCTGCGGATCTTCTCAGGGGGTCGCTTTCCGATCCGGTGGTAGATGCTGCGAAGCACGGTTCTTGCTAGGATTCGTGTTAGCAACAACGTCAGGTTTGAGCCCCGTGAGCTGACCTACTAGCCTGGTGACGCTGATATTGTCTCTCTAGTCTAGCCATCAGCTTAGATAGAAATAAAAAAGAAACAAAAACCGGCACGGGGGAACATTATTGGATCATTTACCACAACAACTTCCCTAATTGAAAAAGAACAACCGAGAAAACATTTTCCGAAATACTCACCTATAAAATGCCATTCGTAAATTTCTTGGTGACTTTATAAATTATACAGGTGGCAGTGTCGTTTGGTTTATACAAAACGATCTACAAAGAAGCTTTGGCATGCCTTGTACAATAATAATAGGCGACCTCACGGGGCTCAGTCTCAAATAATTTGCTAACATTAGCCCTAGTAAGAGCAGTGCTTCGCTGAACCTACCGCCCGATTAGAATCGCGACCCGTTAATAGTGGTCGTAATCAAAATTAAAGATGGCCGCCAGGGATGCCAAAGCTCTTAAAGATGGCTGCTACATTATGCATTCGCCAATTATGTAGCATATTTACAGCAGATTTGTCTAATAGAACACCTAATTTAACCTACAGTGCGCGATAATGTGGTTTCTATCTCAATATTATAAGAAGGCGTGTTAAGTTCTTCATAATTCTTATAAAAAATACCGATTTAAAATCCGTCCACAAACAGTATTGGCTTTATTCATTGAAATCTCAAAAGCACACCACGCGTTTTTTAAATATCGTTTTAGTCATAAAAATGTCTTTTAAAATATTAATGCCCTATCGGATACGATATATCTATAAACTATACTTTTACGTAATTCTCCATATATATGTTTTTCTTTGAAAAATATTCAAACTTGTCGAGAGCGACTTTTTAATCTTTTAAAATAAAATAAATATCTTTTAGTTATGGTCAAAAGTATAATTTCTAGATATTTCAATAAATTTTTAATATGAAAACTTAACAGACCGTTGAACTTGGTGTTGCTAGTGTAGAGTTTTCCGAGTAAGCCGAGAGGAGGGCGCGGTGTTACCAGCTGTATTCCCTCCCACCAAAATACTTCCTTGCATTGAAGACGACCAGAGTTATCATCTCCGGACTCTTAAGTCAAAAAAATAGTCTAACATAGATACAACATTATTTATTCAGCACTGAAAAATATTTCTGCAGTATATTTAAATTAATCAGAATAAAAATTAAATAACATAATCGAAATAAGATATAATTTATGAATCTGCAGGATAGCCGTATAATAGCGATACGTAAGTATCTTAAGGAAGCGTCAGAACGCTACTGGACAAAGCGGGGCGACACGAAAACCCTCTTAGCGTGGCCGCAGCTAATTAGTTATCTAGGGCTAGCCCACAATCACAGCCCACTGAGTTTCTCGCTGGATCTTTTCAGTGGGTCGCTATTCCGATCCGGTGGTAGATTCTGCGAACCACTGCTCTTGCTAAGGCTAGTGTTAGCAAATTTTCTAAGGTTGAGCCCGTGAGCTTAACTACCCGTCTGCGCGTAGCTGAAATAGCCTCTTAGACTACCAGCGAATAAGTAGGAAGTAAAAATGTTTTTTTTAATGTAAATCTTACAAAATATTCTCTCATTTCTACTGACCTCTTCCAACGAGTCTTGTCAGTCGCTCTGGGAACATTAGCTGAGGCGGTTTCATAGCTATTATGTCCCTAAATTGGTTGTAAAGCTCCATCACGGCCGCATCCGAAGCCATGCGCTCATCTGGGACATGCTCCCGGAACTGGCAACCCTGGTTTTACACAAAGACGATGACTTTGACTTTTTGGCGGGAACGTGAAGATTGAAGTTGTGTGATTTGTTTTATTATTTTGTCTATTTAGTGTTTCTTCGGGTTTAATTGTGTAATAACGGTGGTTTATTAACTGTTTAATATCTGTGAAAGTGCACAAATAGGGGAAAATGAAACAAAGCCACTGAATGTAATTTCTTGGGATCTTGCAAAAAGTCCACTGAAAAAATCTCAATAAATGACCACCATTTTACTGAGATTATATTTCATCCCATATCATATCATTTCATTTATTTCATCCCAGTTGATTAATGTCACAAATTTCATAAAAAAATAAGAATATAAATTCAAATAAGACATGCCCTAAAGGTCTTAGTTACCAGCTCATAAAATCCCTTTAAAAAGAGGATGACTGGATATTTTAATTGCAGACGTTTTGACGCGCATGTGGTTAAAAACGAGAAAAAACAGTCAAGATTTTTATTGCCTTGTAGAACGAGCATTTGGCCCATTTGGTGGTGATTGGTTATCGTCTCTCGCGGACGTCAGCAAAGCCAGGGATATTTCATAAGGTTTATGCGGCAGAAATTGAACAGTTAATCACTTTAAAAGTTTCAATTCGTCACTACTAAAAGACGTCACAAGCTCAACCCCGGACTAGGGATGCTGTCTAATGCTGTGTAGCTAAACGTCTACTTTGCCATCATGGATGCCAGAAACCCAGAAGAGTACACCTCTCGAACTCTAAGCTCTAAGCTCTAAGCTCACCGTGTTCCTGGTAATGGTCTCGAAGCGGTAGGCCCTCTCCCCGCAGCAGGGGTAGCGGCCGGCGGGGAGGGGAGGGCGGCCTTCCAACGAGAACATGTGGGGAGGCTGTTCGTGGTGGGAGCACCACTCCATCTGTACAGCCGGGAAACAGCATAAAACGACTCCTGGAATGGTCTAATTTATCAATTATTATCGGACAAATTAAGAATTATTTTAAACACTCGTGGCTAGCCATAATTTTTTTTTAACTGCATACCTATTCAGCGGTTAAAGGAGCACATAGACATCTACAACGTAAATGCCGCCACCCACCTTGAGATATGAGTTCGAAGTCACAACGGCTGCCTTCAAGCCGAAACGCATTACTGTTTCACGGCTGAAATAGGCAGGGTAGTAGTACCTACCCGTGTCCACTCACAAGAGGTCCTACCACCAGTAACTAAACTACTAAACCAAGCCCGCTACATGAGTTACATTATTTGATAGGATAACGAATTACTACTACTAATATTTACACGTCTTTACGGATCCTCCCGATCCATTAACGGTGCTTTTAGGTACCTCAAGCACCGGTCACCGCCCTCGTCGAACCCGTCGCTTGCGACGAAGGGCTCGACGAGTAAATTAACTCTCAGACACAGCCCACTGAGTTTCTCGTCGGATCTTCTCAGTGGGTCGCGTTTTCGATCCGGTGGTAGATTTTGCGAAGCACTGCTCTTGCTAGGGCCAGTGTCAGCAACACTTCGGTTTGAGCCCCGTGAGCTCACCTACACGTTAGGGCGAAGCTGATACAGCCTCTCAAGGCTATCAGCATAGGTAGGAAAAAAACTACTAATACTGATCTCTAATCAGATCTGCTCGACTGACAGCTTAACTGACCTGGTAGGCGGGGAAATAGTTGTCACAAAGTTGACACAGTAGGAAATGACAGTCGGCCCACAGCCGCCAGTACACTCGTCTCCAGGACCTCAGCTCGCCGTACAGCCAGGATATGTACTCGTTCAGGCTCCAATTTGCGTCTCTTCAAATCAAGGACATGGAAGAAGACCGATACGTAGCGTAGAATTACTGACATCTTTACTTGTGGTACGGTCTATTGCAATTTCGCTCGAGTACCGCAGTACCACAATCCTGCTTATTTTTGTCGTAAATCAATAAACAGTTTCAGGTGGTTCTTATTTTTATTGCTTATGTGGGTGAACGAGCTCACGGCCCACCTGATATTAAGTGGTTACCGGAGCCCATGGACATCTACTATGTAAATGCCGTCACTTACCTTGAGATATGCGTTCTAAGGTCTCAGTTTTAACAGCACAACAGCTGCCCCCCCGCACCCTTAAAACCAAAACGCATTACTGCTTCACGGCAGAAATAGGCAAGGTGGTGGTATTACCCGTGGTACCTACCCGTTATAGGAAGAGCTGGTGTACCAATTAAACTGAGACTAAGTTGTGTCGAGCTTTTGGAAACTCTTTGTATTATCTTATTAAGGTATGTTTTTGTTTAGCGCTTAATGTTTTTTCTTGTTGAAGGGGGGTTTTATTCAGCTTCGACTACCGCTCAATGCCACATGGACTTTTTTAATGTATACTTGATGAGTGGTCGACCAGTCCTACCACCAGTAATTCCGCAAATTATAATTTGCGGGTTTGATTTTTATTACACGATGTTATTCCTTCACCGTGGAAGTAAATCGTGATCAAATCGTACCTATGGAGCGCGGACTCACAATAAGGCATCCCACCAGTAATTGCAAATATATATTTTTTTTACTTTCGCTTAGACCTACAAAAGCGGTCCAATCCATAGATCAGAAAATGACTTAGCTGATCATAGTTCAACCAAAATAAAAAGCTCACTTGGTATGGGCGGCTACAACGTTCCCTCTCCTGTCGATGCGCATACTCGCCGGCTGGCACGGTACCAGCTCGGCTATGTGCCGTCCCAGCAACTTGTTGCACCTGCATTCAAACCCAAAACTAGATAACCAGTCACAGCATGCAATAAAATCGTCGACTGCGGGTCCATTTTTAAGGGACTTGAAGCCAGTGCGTATCAGAGAGCTTAGTGCGAGTTTTTGAACTTTCTAGATAGCGTAAAAGTTAACTCAATTTTGCAGGCAGTTGGAACAGCGCCCTTAGCGGCAAACGTAGGCGAACGATCCCACTCCATACAAATATGAGCTAACTTTTACGCTGTCGAGAACGTTAACAAAACTCGCACTAAGCACTCAGATCTTTTAGAAGCAAGGTTGGACTTATTTACAGTGCGTATGAGACCTGTATGTTTAGTGCAAGTTTCTAACGTTCTCGATCGCGTAAAAGTTAACTCAAATTTGTATGCAGTTGGAACAGCGCCCCTAGCGGCAAATGTAGGTAAACGTTCCAACTCCATTCAAATTTTAGTTAACTTTTACGCGATCGAGAACGTTAAAATACTCGCACTAAGCACACTGATAGATCGGAACGGACAAAAGACAATTAATATACCCATTCCTATAGTAATAAAAAAAAGAACGCGCTTTTAACTAAGGACCGCATTTGTCACCTAATTTTTTATTTTTTTTGTTGCTTAGATATGGTTGGAAGAGCTCACAGCCCACCTGGTGTTAAGTGGTTACTGGAGCCCATAGACATCTACAACGTACCTACATGCGCCACCCACCTTGAGATATAAGTGCTAAGATCTCAGTATAGTTACAACGGCTGCCCCGCCCTTCAAACCGAAACGCATTACTGCTTCACGGCAGAAATAGACAGGGCGGTGGTACCTACCTGCGCGGACTCACAAGAGGTCCTACCACCAGTATATATGGGTATGTAATATGTTTGGGTAGTAACTGTACAAGCTGAGTAGCGTCTTCCCATTACCTCTGATGACCGATCAATACCAACTGAGCTTGTGTCAAAAACAACCAAAAAAAAAACCACTTACTTGGTGCACTTAAACAGTGTTGCCAGAGTGGAATAATGCCCTCGTAGCGTTTCCGGTACCGGTTCTGCTAACGACATTATCATCTTGCAGTACAGCCTCGACTGGATCTTGTCTTTGCGATCCTTGATCGCTTCCAATTCCGCATTTGTATACATTGCCGCTAATCTATATATATAAAAAATAATTGCTGTTCGTTAGTCTCGCTAAAACGGCTGGACCGATTTGGCTAATTTTGGTCTTGAATTATTTGTGGAAGTCCAGAGAAGGTTTGAAAGGTAGATAAATATGAAAATGCTCGGAATTAAATAAAAATAACAATTTTGTTTTCTCTTTGATGCGTCCCCCGTCGGACGGATTCCTTATGTTTGTTTTAAGTTTATTTTATACAAAACTTTAGGTCTTCTATTTATCGATTGAGGCATTACGAAGTTTGCCGGGTCAGCTAGTCTTTAAGATAAACATTCACATATCAGCGTTTGTATCGTCAGAGTACCCCACAATTACCAAAAATCAATAAACATAATATTACATATGAGGCCGTCAGCGCAAAAATAGCCTTACCCACAATTTTTCATATTCGTGCTTATATTGCAATTTATTCAAGCGTGCTTATATAGCTATTCGTGTAATTTGTTTAAAACATAATAAATTTTGATGCAAAGCCTATCCCTAGTTTCACCCATAGATAACAGATGACTTTGTAAACATTATTTTCGCGCGTATTGTTTTTGCCTACAAAGCAGTGTAAAATTAAAATGAAACCTCATTATCTCCATACCTACTAACTGTGGTAAGCTTAGGCCACTTTTGCGCTGACGGCATGGTTGTTTAAAAACTAAAAAACACATGCCTCAATAGTAAACGAGCAATTAATTTAATCTTTTTTTTTATCCCATTGAAATTGGTCGGGATATTAGAGCGAACTTATGAAGTGAATGTATTTGTCATCGATCCTTGACGCGTGTATACAAATTTTCATGTTTATCAGACATCTTTTCAAGTCGACGGAAATTTCGTAAAATAATGAAAAGGTTTTTCTTAGTTGGCTTAGTTAAACTCGACATTGTGTTGTTACATTAACGTTATGTTAGCAATACATTAACATTTTGACTTCGAGAACGATTTGATTGTACCCTACTTTTTATGTAATAAGATAAAACAAATACTTGCCTTGTCAGTAAAGCGTCGCTCAAACACGCCAGATTCGTGGTGGTCTTGACAATGTCATTCATGTGGGCATGACAGTAGATCAAACAATCGTGCAACAATGGCTCCATCTAGGAACGGATAAATTAAAAAAAGGACTTTAAATGTCTTACATAATTGTCTTATATGATAGACTCTTCGAGGAAGGAAGCTTTTCACGCAAAACAGCAATAGTACCATCACTATTTTTTATTTATTCCTGCCTAAGCTAGCCATAGTGGGCTATGCCAGCGTCGCTAAACGAGTAGGTGAGCTCACAGGCTCTAACCTGAGGACGTTGCTAACACTGGCCCTAGCAAGAGCAGTGCTTCGCAGAATCTACCACCGGATCAGAAACGCGATCCACAGAGAAGATCTGGCGAGAAGCTTACTGGGCTGTGTCTGTGGGTTAATTTACTCGACGAACCCTTCGTCGCAAGCGGCGGGTTCGACGAGAACTATAACCGGTGCTTGAGGTACTTAAAAGCACCGATAGTGGATCAGGAGGATCCTATGTGACGTGTTCACTAGTGCGGCACATCGCGCCGTCTTGTTGAAAAGAAATGTACCTACTCCACATCAATATCTTTATATTCCGACCATATAAAATGGTCCAATGACCCCGCCGGACGAAAAACACCACCAAACAATCACATATTGGGGATGGAGAGGCTCTTCAATAATAGTTCTTAGATTTTCCGAACCTCGAATGTGACATTCGCTTGTCAACGCAGCCTCATAGGGGAAAATGAAACCTCACATTGCAAGGCCATTTAAAATCAAACGAGCGAGCTCTATAAATAAAACGGTGAATATAACTATACAATTTTTTTTTATTGCCCTTTTACGCAGACGAGCATACGGCCCACCTGATGGTGAGTGGTTACCGTCGCCCATGGACTTCAGCAATGCCAGGGGCAGAGCCAAGCCGCTGCCTGCCGCTTAATACTCTCCACAAGCCTCGTTTGAAGAAGGACATGTCATAGCGCTCGGGATGGATTGTGCTATGTAACAAAAAATATAACAATCGACATCAAGATACTTTTTTGTTTATGATTGAAGGATTACTAGAGGCCTTCCCAGTTTCACCAGGACAGTGGGCGAGCATCGGCTCAGCCAGGAGGGATAGTTAACAGCTACCCGAGCGCCTCCGAAGGAGACCTGACAATTCAAGAGCAACTGCTTCTCGAATGAATCTACTATCGGAGGCCAAGAGACCGTGAGCTCCCATCAACACGTAAATGCTGCTACCTACCTTGGGATATGAGTTCTAAGTCTCTGTTTTTACAGTACAACGGCTACTCCCACCTTTCAAACCGAAACGCATTACTGCTTCACAACAGAAATAGGCAGGGCGGTAGTATCTACCGTGCGGACTCACAACGCGTCCTACCACCAGTAACTCTTTCAACGGACCTGTAAGAAAGACGCCGAGACCAGTATAGGGACCACATTGTGGGGATCCAACAAGGGCCAATCCGCAACTAAAATAGAATCCTTCTTCATCCAACGCATCAACCAATCGAAGATCTGAAACAATAAAATATCAAAAATTACTTATTGTACATAAATTGTACAATTTCTTCTTCTGAAGTCGTCGTGGCCTAACAGATAAGACGTCCGATGCATTCGTGTTGAGCGATGCACCGGTGTTCGAATCTCAGGCGGGTACCAATTTTTATAATGAATACGTACTCAACAAATGTTCATGATTGCCTTCCACGGTGAAGGAATAACATCGTGTAATAAAAATGAAACCCGCAAAATTATAATTTGCGTAATTACTGGTGGTAGGACCTCTTGTGAGTCCGCACGGGTAGGTACCGCCACCCCGCCTATTTCTGCCGTGAAGCAGTAATGCGTTTCGGTTTGAAGGATGGGGCAGCCGTTGTAACTATACCTGAGACCTTAGAACTTATATCTCAAGGTGGGTGGCGCATTTACGTCGTAAATGTCTATGGGCTCCAGTAACCACTTAATGCCAGGTGGGCTGTGAGCTCGTCCACCCATCTAGCAATAGGAAAAAAAATTGTTTAAAAAAATGGCTTCTTGAATGGTATGTTCTCGTACAATGAAGAATTAATACAAAATCCTATCGCCAAAACTGCCAACTAGATCGAACTAAAATACCAAGTCTTAATTCTTAACCGATTGAGGATAAGGATGAATGTTCCATTGTGTATATCCTACCTTGTGCTGCCAATTATACTAACTTGTATATCGCAGTGAACAGATATATCCATATCTTCAAGTCTCTGACCCGCGGTCACGTCAGCAAAGTAACCCATTTTGGAAACCAATAATTTTTGTGGGCATCGAAAATCTTTCTTGAGGCCTTTGACTTCATCGCAGACGTGGATTTCAACATCGCCACTAAAAAATTTAAAAAACGAAGCATTCCGATACCGGGAATCGAACCCGAGCCTCCTGGGTGAGAGCCAGGTATCCTAGCCACTAGACCATATCGGATTATAGGATGTAGTTTAAAATTATAAAACTATTACAAATTAATTCCGACAATATTTTTTTTTTAATTTTCATAATATATTATCTCAAATGTACAATACCAAATTAATTTGAAATTCATATCTCTATTTAATTCAGTTATGTTATAAATACAGATCATAAAGCAAAACGTATATCTTATCAATGCGTAAAAATGTAAAACAGTGACATCTAGCGACAAACATACTCTTGTTTATGATTCGCGCGGTCTTGAGCTGCAATTACAGATGATTTACGTCTTCCGAGACGATCTCTTGAGTCTTTTTCATTTATAAACCCTGAGAAATTAAATTGTAGTGTAAGTCATTATGTTACTAAAAAAAACGTAATATATATATTTTTTTTAATTTACCTCCAAAACTGGCTGGTTTTTTCACATCCGTAGTAGGATTAGACTGTGTTTTTTTAATAACCGGCACATAAACACTGGTCGTCTTTGAAGGCTTTTTATAACCAACTAAATATGGAAGTATAGAATCCAAAATTCCTTCGTTTATTACCTACAAAATTCAATTTGTGTCAGCTTTTATAATTTTGTGTGAACTAAAACAAAGTATGAATTAAACTCACGTCATTTAATTTACAATTCAAGTTTGCTTCAGTCCAGACACCAAGCATCTCTACTCTTGCTTCCTGAGGTATTGATCGCCGTCTAGATTTGCCTATTAAAGAAGGCATTTTAGACCTTTGGTCAAATAAGATCCAAGTTTTGTAATTTTATTTTCATACGTACCTTCAATTTCACTACAGCTAAATCTCTTCTCTAACCGTTCAAATTCGCTTTTTTTTCTCTCAAGAGCCGTTTCACTTTTACTTGTAATTGGTTTTTGTTCCGAAAAAGCTGTCTGGAGCAATAGATCTCTTTCTTGTTGCTCTATTACATGATTTAATACAGTTAATTTAGTTAATTCCTCCCAATCTATTTTCGAGCCGTCATCTTCGTCCCCTTCTAAATACTCGTAAACTTGATAAGCAGTTTTCATGAAATCAAAAAAATCTTTAACGGTTATAATTTCCGCTGGTAAATTTGATTTCACGGTAGAATTGCGTCTTGAAGTGGGTTCGGAACGAGTAGGACTTTTTGAATTATTGACTTTGCTTATGAACATTGAAGATAAATCGATTTCAGGATTAGGACTTGCCATCTTGATGTTAATTAACAATTATCGTAGGTGGGATAGAAACTGCGAAAAACAGATTGATTAAACAAGCCTTGGATACCAAGACTTACTGAACAAGCTTCGTATCCGTTCATCAATCTTTATTGATTTGATGACGATTTAATGCCAAATGTAAAATTTTGTGGATTAGGTGAACAAATTCCAATATTATGTTAAAATTAGTAAGACACGGTAGAAATTTCAATTTTTGAAGACAACAATTGACACTATTGATTGACACCAATAAAAGTGCTATGGAAAATTATAGACTTCATTCCTTAAAACCTTTGGAAACCTGACCCAGAAGTTATGAATAAGAACCAAAAAGTACTTTTCCAAGTATGGATCACTGCAGAAGTGTTCTAGTGATTCTTTCACTTTATGCGTGCCAATGCGTGATCAAAATAAATTAAATATCATCTTGTATCTTGTTGAAACAAAAAACCAGTGAGAAATTGTATTAATCAAATGTCTATGAATCATAGATCAAACGAACACAAATTAAAGGAGGTAGGTACTCTGTGGATTTTGTCACTCGCTGACTGCTGTTGATAATATTGTGTCAAGACAAGGCGAGTCATATCAACAAAAAAACTTTTTATGTGGTTTTGTTATTGTACGTAAAACATAGTTAAGAATGTTTCAAATTGTACGTTATTATGGAAAATCACGAACCCGAACATGACAAGGGTTTGTTGTCTGACACGTTCTGGAGGACACCTCAGCGCGCTGTACCGGGGAGGCCTTACCAAAGGGTCATCTCAAACGAGGTTATGTCCGGGTCGTCGTATCAGCAATTCCAGGCGTCAGTCAACGACGCTTGGGATCTCGGCGACGACGAGATCATCTCGGGGATAGCGGACACTAAAATATCGAAAAGTATATCGGAAACAGCAGCCTTGAACGTCATAAATTCCCACAGAAACAGCACTAAAAACGTAAACAGAAGTGACGTGAAGGTTGAGAGTGAAGTTAAGAGTAAAGAGGTGGTGGAAGTTAAGAAGAATGAGGGTCGGAAGGTCGGTGGTGGGTCGGGTATAAGGCAGTATCCGGGTCGGCCTCGCCCAGTGCGGCTATCAGCGCTCGCTTCACGCGAGGAGAGCAGTGAGTCTAAATTGGAGCGCTTCCAGCAGATACACGATAGCACAGTCGTCAACCTCGACGAACTCAAACAGATCAGCTGGTCTGGGATACCAGTTAAAGTATGTTACATAATTTTGATTTTATTGTAATTAAATCATAGCATATAACAAAAATTTCACTAGTTTACTAACATATCTAGAATATCACTTGACAAATTCACCTCAAATTTAAGGTTTATGCCATCAATACGAAGTTGGGTAAATTGTAGATATGACTCACAGATCCTATTTTCAAAATTCCAAACAGAATTTTTTTTGATGTTCTGTTAATTCATTATAAATACAATACATAGCCTTCAAACACAATCAACTTATTAAATAGCTCAATTTGAAAACAATTTCTGTTACTAATTTTGATGCACCATGAACAAAATGGTGAGTGAATAAATAAACAGCATAAGGAAAAACATAGGTTTCTCTTTGTTTGCATCTTATGACTAATTTCTAAATAACATGGCTAATATAGTGTAAATACAAGGTTTTCTTGAGCACTGATCTTTTGTAGAGTGAGATTCTAAGCATTATGTTATTGTCATTAAAAATATTGTCATTCAACTTGACACCGGTTCACTCATATTAAACTGGTGGTTCTGAAAGCCAACATCACAATAACTCACCTAACTGTTCCATCCTTAAATCCAGGACACAAGACTGTAGAGTAAAATATAGGTAGTATGGTCCAAAAACCTAGAATAATGCTAAATAAGGTGTTGTTTAAAGGGAAGAGTGATGTCTGTATATAGGAGTAATTAGAATAATTAGTTAGATTACTTTCCATTTACCAACTGTACTAAGAGCTAATGTGTCCATTAAGCTTAATAATGATAAGATAAGAAGCTTTAAGGTTAGAGGGTCTAACTTTAATACTAGTCTTCAAGCTATTACCAGGTAATATGGGTAATCAAACGATCTTCTGCTATGCCACAGAATATACCACAGAACACCTAGTGCTACTAAAAAAATCAAGAGTTCCAATCTTTTTTTTTAAGATAGAAGGCTTTTCCAAGTTTGCCAGACTGAGTCTAGCTGTTGTTGATGAGAACTTATACAACTTTATCTTGATTGTTAGCAAGATTCTTTCAAGACGTACTTTCCTAACTACTGCGATCCTATAACTCTTTGTAGCAGAGACATTGTGACTATTCTTAGCTCTGATAACTGCCATGTGGATGGTGAGAGATTCAAGGTTGAGAATTGCAACAAACCTTGTTTACAAAACAGAAGTTTTTTAGAATCCTGTTGGTTTTAAATTGGGTATTTATCTATGAAATTGTTTTTTAGTATACAAAAAGTTAAGGTTTTTTTTTTTCTATTAACCAATTATGTACTCATGGTATCAGTCCATCTCTGTCAGCACTGTAATTTCAATGTCCTTCTTGAAGAAATCAGGTGGCCAGAAGCCAGTAAACTCTTCAATGATTAACTAAGGCTGATGGGATATTCGGAAGCTTCTCTGTCATTCCAGTACTACATTCCAGAAGCTGTGATGAGTATAGTGGCACTAGGTCACTGGCGATCGTTCAGTTCTTGCAGCACCTACTTATCATTGTTTTACCCAACCATTTTGATGCCAACTGATATTATGTTGATGCTCATATTGAAAGTTGCTGCTAACTCAGCGGTAGATTGAGTATCGTCAGCTTCCGGATATTGTCTATAAACTGTCATTGTTGACTTTGGGCGACCATGGGTTTCATTTTATAAGGCTCAAAACTTCTATGTTGGAAACGTTCAACCCAAACGAATCGTGCGTTCGTTTGTAATGTTCAATCCGTACACGCCATTAATGGTATGAGCCGGTTTTTTTTTTATTGCCTAGATGGGTAGCTCATAGTCCACCTGGTGTTAAGTGGTTACTGGAGCCCATAGACATCTACAACTTAAAAGCACCACTCACCTTGAGATATAAGTTCTAAGGTCTCAGTACAGTTACAATGGCTGCCCCACCCTCCAAACTGAAACGCATTACTGCTTCACGTCAGAAATAGGCAGGGAGGTGGTACCTACCCGTGCGGACTCAGCAGAAGAGGTCCTACCACCAGCAATGTTTTGTGGCCGTTTGTGTTAGCAACGCTAGTGCGACGGAATCTGTATTTGTGTATTCCATAATTACTCGTATTTTTATCGTGTTCATGTCGATGAAAAAGATACAATCATGTTGAAAACGAAACAGTGACCAATAAACAAATGACGGTTTTTAAAATAAAATACATACATTTGCATTTAGAATTTATTGCTACGTTTCAAATCATAGTAAAAAGGCAACCTTTTAAGTATGGACCTATTATTTACTAAATATTTGTTCCTTTGTGCTTGTTTATAAAACAAATTTGTTAAAGCTTGTGATACTTTTGATGGTTCATTATTAACTACATGTTTTATGAACACAAAGCTTTTTCATTGACCACTCTTGACAAAATAGGCCCCTCATATCGAGTCCTTTATAAAGTCCTTGATAACCTATATTTCTAGACTAGAGCTGTAACATGGAGGCTTCTGGCCGGCTACTTACCAGCTAATTCTGAACGTCGCGCAGACACACTGCAACGAAAACGTGCCGATTACAAACATCTAGTAAGACAATATTATGATGCAGAAAGAGACGATGATACTTACCGACAGATACATATTGATATACCAAGAATGAGCCCACTCGTAGCGCTGTTCCAACAGAACACTGTTCAGGTAAGCAACTAAATTGATTTTACATTAGATTTTTTAATGACTTCTTAGTTAGCAATAACATTATGTATTTTAGAATACCTATGCTCGCCACGTTTGAAAGAGTCATGGCAGTCAAACAAAACGTCAGTGGAGAAATTACAATACAGAATTTCCAGATATTGATCTGTCATCGATAACTAATGAACACTGATTACAGAATTGAATTGTACTAAATTGGGCAGATAAATAAGAATCGATTACTGCCCTTTTATCTTTTCTTTTTTGCTGAAATAGGTGGACGTGTTCAGGGCCCACCTGGTCTTAAATGGTCATCGGAGCCCACAGACATCAACCACGTCAATGCCACCGCCCATCTTGCGACAAGAGTTCTAAGTTAATTCTAGTTTGTTTTAAGTTCTCGGTTTTTACAGTATGCCCCACCCTTCAAAGCGAAACGCATTATTGCTTCATCACAGAAATAGGCAGGGTGGTGGTACCCCGTGCGGGCTCATATGACGTCCCACCAGCAATAGGAGTTTTACAATTTAATATATTTTATTAATAATAATAAGGGTATTAAATAGGGCACCATTCAATTCTAGGTTATGTTCGAGAGGATCTTGTATATTTGGGCAATAAGACACCCAGCTTCCGGCTACGTCCAAGGCATCAATGACCTCGTGACGCCGTTCTTCATGGTGTTCCTCCAGGAGGCTGTTCCTGGCGAGGAGCTGGATAACTATCCTCTGGACAAGTTGACTGAAGAGAAGAGGGACATCATTGAGGCAGACTCGTTTTGGTGTCTCTCCAAATTCTTAGACAGCGTTCAGGATAACTATATTTTTGCGCAGCTGGGAATACAATACAAGGTGGGAGATGAAAATATAGTATTTTTTTTTTTCATATATATAATTAATCAATGGACTAATTATATGTTATCGTTATGAACAATTGGAACTCGTCCATCATTATCATGTAAACTTTTCTATCTGCGTTCTGATTTTATGTGTGCTTAATTGGTAGCCGGTTAAAAAGACTTGATGTGTGTGATGATATGAGGTCAATTGAGCTTAGAGAGAGAGAGAGAGAGAGAGAGAGAATACACTTTATTGCACACCAACACAATTTACATTCAAAGCTTACATTTTTTTTATTGCTTAGATGTGTGCACGAGCTCACAGCCCACCTGGTGTTAGGTGGTTACTAGAGCTCATAGACATCTACGACGTAAATACGCCACTCACCTTGAGATATCAGTTCTAAGGTCTCAGTATAGTTACAACGGCTGCCCCACCCTTCAAACCGAACCGTACCTACCCGCGCGGACTCACAAGAGGTCCTACCACCGGTAATGCTCAGATAAACATTAAATAACTTAGAAAATATGATATCTACTTTGATAAGTCTGGCGTGTTATTAAATTATTTCGTGTTCAGGTTAAGATGGGCATAATATAATCAAAGACACAATGTCATTCCGTATTTGTACTACTGTTTAGTACGCACTAACATTCAATTCGTCAATACTTTGCGATGTAATGAGCAATAATCTTCACTTTTTATCGTACCATTTGTTTCGCTTCACGCGTTTTAGCTCTACTGCGGTGTTGTCGTTGTTAATGATAACGTCCGCGTTGCCTTATACGCGTTATACAATATATATATATATACATATATTTTGTTTAATTTATTGATGCACAAAACAAATTACAACCAAAGAAATTATAAGTTTAAATGTTTAACATAACAATCTGGATTGTAATTCAAAACAGGTGCATACAGAAAAATATTACAACTGAACAGATGCCTGAATACCATGTATACATACACACACAAACACACACGCGCACACACACACACACGCACGCACGCACGCACGCACGCACATATGTAAGTTACTATCTGATTAAATTAGATCTAATGTATTATTAACTGGACAATATTAATTATTTGAGAATATGCTTAACTAATTTACAATATTTATAAAAATTATTCTCAAATATATCAAGATCAGTGTTGCTTTTTTTGAAATTTGTAGTGAGGCTTCAATAGTTGTGTTCAACTCTGTTCCCTGCTAGATGGCGATAGTAGTTATTGGATGTGCTTATAAAGCGGCACGACACGAGAACCCTCTCATCGTGGCCGCCGGTAACTACATTCCCGATCCTGCGGACAGAATGGAAAGTAGTTGACGTCGCCCCAAACACGTCATCTCGGATCCTCCCGATCCACTAACGGTGCTTTTAGGTACTTCAAGCACCGGTCACCGTTCTCGTCGAACCCGTCGCTTGCGACGAAGGGCTCGACGAGTAAATTAACCCTCAGACACAGCACACTGAGTTTCTCGCCGGATCTTCTCAGTGGGTCGCGTTTCCGATCCGGTGGTAGATTCTGCGAAGCGCGGCTCTTGCTAGGGTTCGTGTTAGCAACGTCGTCAGGTTTGAGCCCCGTGAGCTCACCTACTAGTAAAGGTTCCGCTGATATAGCCTCTCAAGGCTATCAGCTTAGGTAGGAAAAAAAAGCAATTAATATGGTCATCCTAATAAATTTTCATCAAACTGTGGAATATCACCCGTTTTAGGCGTATCTGCAACCTTTGTAGTTCTCTACTAAGGACTTTACTGGTGCTAGGACCTCTTGTGAGTCCGCACGGGTAGGTACCACCACCCCGCCAATTTCTGCCGTGAAGCAGTAATGCGTTTCGGTTTGAAGGGCGGGGCAGCCGTTGTAACTATATTAAGAGCTTAGAACTTATATCTCAAGGTGGGTGGCGCATTTACGTTGTCAATGTCTATGGGCTCCAGTAACCACTTAACACCAGGTGGGCTGTGAGCTCGTCCACCCGTCTAAACAATAAAAAAAAAAGACTATGAATCAGCAAGCTTAGTTTCTGCATTATGGCTCTATTGTTCGTGTTTGTTAGTGTCGCTATTTGCCAATAGATGACTCTCGTTACATCTCGGTGCCGTCGTAACAGTGTAGTTATTTATCTTCTTTTTTGAAGTGAAAACTTCTTTAGAATCGTTGTGATTTCAAACCGGATGCAACGGAAAAAACGACAGGTAAGAGACACAAATACAAAAATGTGCAGGATGAAGCCAGCAAAGAATGAGACAGAAATATACATACTATTTAATACAGCTTTAATACGCCATCTGTGAGATTTTTTAATACTAACGTGTGTATGAAAGCTCTTGTAGTGAATTTTAATTTAGGATTATACGTGAAATTAAAATATCAATTCACAGAGGGCGCTACCTTACAATTATTTACTAATGACAAAATTTTACTTATACTTAAGACGTTTAGGATAATTGTATTTTAATTTTGGAGGGTTTCACTTCTACCACGTGTGAATTGCACACATTTTGTTTTTTTTTCCTTTTTTTTTATTGCCCTTGTAGGCAGACGAGCATACGGCCCACCTGATGGTAAGTGGTTACCGTCGCCCATGGACTTCAGCAATGCCAGGGGCAGAGCCAAGCCGCTGCCTACCGCTTAATACTCTCCACAAGCCTCGTTTAAAGATGGACATGTCACTGAATTGGATCTGTCACTAATTACGAAAATTTCATACTTATGTGTTAAATGTATATTGTTAATAGCTGAGGCCACGGCATATATAATAAAGTCCTTGTTAGCTGACCAGTGGAAAGTGAGTCTACAGTTCATTATCAACAATTATAATGATTGGTGATTCTAAAGATAATGAAATATCCCTGATTGTGTTTTATCGTGATACATAAATAATCTTTTCGGTATCTTCAATCAATCTTACAAACCTAAAATATCGTTAAATTAAAAAAAAAAAACTTTAACCTTAAATTGATCTTAGGTTTTCTTTGACCGTAACTGTAACCTAGATGTAAAGTATTATGTACTTATCGTTGGGTATAATATCAATCGAATGCGCGAGATTATACCGGGATTCTGGAACCCTACTTGCGACACGTAAGGCATACTCTATTGTAGTTGCTCGCTCCGGGCATTATTTCAATATTGCAATAATTGTTGCGTTATAATACTCCTTGTAAAAATTAATGTTTAAAAAAATCTAATATTGAAAAAAAAAAGAAAAATATTTAAAAAAAAGACATGCCCGCTGAGTTTCTTGCCAGTTCTTGAGACAGGACGGAGGCTCGTTTTTGTGAATTGGCGGTAGTTCTTTTTGACGTTCAACAAGTATGTACTTTCATTTGTGTTGAATTAAAAAAAAATTGATTTGATTTGTAATAACAGATATCTTCAAACCGCTGCGAATAAACTTCGCGGCAGAAATAGGCTGGATGGTATTACCTGATTCACAATAAGCGCTACTATTATAGCTGTGCTACGTAAATCTAATAAAGTATGTGCTGCATTGTTGCGTATTTCTCATCTTATTATTCAATCTAAATTCCAGGTAAATCAATTGAAGGAGCTGATAAGACGCATCGATCTGCCACTCCACGAGCATCTGCAGCAGCACGGTGTGGACTACCTCCAGTTCTCATTCCGCTGGATGAACAATCTCCTCACGAGAGAAATACCCTTAGCCTGTACCATTCGATTATGGGACACTTATCTTGCAGAATCCGACGAGTTCGCTACATTTCAACTCTACGTCTGTGCCGCTTTCCTGCTTCACTGGAGAGAGAGATTGATGCTGGAAAGAGATTTCCAAGGTCTAATGATATTGTTACAGAACGTACCAACACAAAATTGGACTGATTCAAATATAAGTGTACTAGTTGCAGAGGCGTATAGGCTTAAGTTTGCTTTTGCCGATGCCCCCAAACATCTGCAGAGCGGTAAAGCAGACAGGTGACCACGTTTTGCCCTTAACGTGGCGGCGAGGCCTAGTTAGTGGTATGTGTGAATATTCTAATGAATGATTTTGAGAGGTGGAAAACTAAATTTTATAACATCTACTAGCCGACGATGGCTATACCAACAGTACTAGTATGGTTTAATTGTTGTTAAAGCTGGTGTTCAAACCATTTTATGTTGAATTTTGATCATTTTCAAAAGCACCGTTAGCTTGTTACAAGTTGTTAAAAGCATGCAACTAAATCGCTTTCATTTATCTATATATGTTGGTATTTCATAAAAGAAAATTACATACTCTAAACTGTAATGACTAAGTTTAGTCTTCCACTTGGTTTGAGATAATAATGAAAAATATGAAAATGAAGTTTGTAAATAAAAAAACGATGTATATTCATACAATAGGATAGTTTGTTAATCAAAAGCCTTTGCGAGTAACATCATATCGTCAAGATAAAAAAATATCAAAATAAAAAAAATGTATAAAAATAATTCACATTATTACATTATTGTTAGTAAAAGTTTATTTAATAAGCTGTAAGCGCCAGCTTATTTACTGAGAATACGTGAATACTTTGTTTCAAGAGAATGCGAGATTTTCATCGGAATCTGAAAAAAACCGGTCACTAGATTCAATATATCATTTGAATGAATTTCGTGATTATTGTTAAAATATTTCACAGCGGTCGATGCGACGCCTGAACTCCGCAAGAAAATACAACTTTAAACATATAATTTAAAAATCTTGCACTGTTCAATATAGCCTCTCAACAGAGCTAAAGAAAAAATTAGAAAAGAATCATCAACTTAAATAGTGTGGTTTTTATGAAGTTTACAAGATCAATGTACTATGATTATTGACTGATAAATAAAGATATTAAAATATAATATTCAGAGCCATAAAGTTGGATGTTTTAATTGTAAATTAAGCTTGATAAGAAACCGTGGTAAAAGTTGTGCATAATTACCTTTTTACGACAAAATAGGGGCTTACTTAATTTCATAGGTAACCTTTTTTTGACTCTTAATTGAAGTCTAAGAAGGCTTCACCTGTATTCCCATTACATGACGCTGGCAGAAGTAAAACCTTTACTGACAGAATTTCATTATGCCCTGGCCAGGTGGTGTAAACAGTTTGGTGATTGTGTTTGGATCTTGTATTTGAAATCTGGTTTGTGGGATGGACGTCATTATTATCTGTGTTTTGTGGCGTATGTGCTCTGAGAAATTATTTGAGACTGTTCCCTCATATTTTACCACCTGTATAACCCGATAGTGTAGCTAAACTTATTCTTGCAAATTAATTTATTGTGGGGTTTATAAGTTGTTTCCGATAATTAGTTCTGTGTGAAACGCCATGATCACTGGTAGAATGGTAAGTGCAGAAAAATCTGTTCTATTATTCTATTTTGTTTTTAGTTGAACGTCCTCCTTTCTTTGAAGTAGTTTGAAACAGTGGACATGAAACAGAACCGATGCTTAAACATTTTCCGAGTCAATACTTTGTAACAGTAGTCACGAGTGTGTCACAAAATAAATGATTATCTGTGTGGCTAGAAATAATTTTAATAAGGAGCATAATATTATTTCAAGAACCAAAGCATAGGTGTTGCATACATGATTAAAATACACTGTTTTCTTAATCCAAACAGTAGTAAAATACTCATTTACTGAGCTAACCTTTTATCAATTTAATAAGTTCATATTTGGTTAATCCGTTTTACAACATGAGTAGTGGCAAACGCCCTCAGCGTTTTATTTGTCCTACAATACGTGCAGAAGTAAAAAAGATAGTTTATATGTATTTTTCCATTGACTCGGTGGTGTAATATTTAGCGCCATTGACTGTTGCGCCGAAGGTTGTGGGTTTGATTCTCACATTGGGCAAACATTCGTGTGATAAACAGATTTGTTTGCTCTTTGGTTGCTTATCTATACTTCTATACTAATATTATAAAGAGGAAAGATTTGTTTGTTTGTATTGAATAGGCTCCGAAACTACTGTTTGGAAGCTACACTATTCCCAAGTGACATAAGAAAAAAATTAGGGATCCTTACTAAAACTCCAATAATGTAACCCAAGGTGTAAAAAAATTACCTAGAATAAAATAATGTACTACGACTTTGTGGAACACATTATTATTTACAAAAAGTGTCGCGACAGCGTATGTCTAACTATTATAGTTATGCCGCAATAAGTGTTCTTTTATTTAAAAAAATAAAACAGCATCAAATATCGTTGAAATTTTTGTTAAAGACCCGAGCGGAGCCGGAGCGGGCCGCTAGTTATCTATATATTTAAAAATTTATAAGTAGGTATGCTTGTCAGTCTAATACCCACAGCATAGGGAATCCTAATTTGGGGCCTGATGATCGTGCTTGATTTGTTCTCAGTATAATGTAAACTTTAAAGTATTAGGAAACAATAAAAATTAGATTCGGGAACAGTTACAATATAAGCTGTTGTTATACTGTGTTTCTTCTTCCCTGAAATTATATATATTTTTTTTTTTCCTACCTAAGCTGATAGCCCTAGCGGCTATGTCAGCGTAACCCTAACTTTAGTAGGTGAGCTCACGGGGCTCAAACCTGACGATGTTGCTAACACGAACCCTAGCAAGAGCCGTGCTTCGCAGAATCTACCACCGGATCGGAAACGCGACCCACTGAGAAGATCCGGCGAGAAACTCAGTGGGCTGTGTCTGAGAGTTAGTTTACTCGTCGAGCCCTTCGTCGCAAGCGACGGGTTCGACGAGAACGGTGACCGGTGCTTGAAGTACCTAAAAGCACCGTTAGTGGATCGGGAGGATCCGAGATGACGTGTTTTGGGCGACGTCGACTGCTTTCCATTCTGTCCGCAGGATCGGGAATGGAAATTATATTAGTTGCGAAAGTCTACCGATGGAAGGGCTGAACAATAATAATTCGATGGCCCAGTAGCTTATTTGCTCATCTACATCTATAAAAGTCTCTCATAAACAGTATATCTACCAGTGAACAGTGCGCATAATAATTTCTAACGCCGTGTTAGTTATTAGTATGGTTACACTAAACATTTTACTGGTGGTAGGACCTCTTGTGAGTCCGCACGGGTGGGTACCACCACCCTGCCTATTTCTGCCGTGAAGCAGTAATGCGTTTCGGTTTGAAGGGTGGGGCAGCCGTTGTAACTATACTGAGACCTTAGAACTTATATCTCAAGGTGTGTGGCACATTTACGTTGTAGATGTCTATGGGCTCCAGTAACCACTTAACACCAGGTGGGCTGTGAGCTCGTCCGCACATCTAGGCAATAAAAAAAAAGACATTAGACTGCTTAATCTGCAAAAAAGCTAATAATGGCGTTACAATTCGATTTAAAAAAGTGTTAAATTATTATTATAGTACCTACATATAATTTATGTTGGCGGCCATTTTGCGCGCGAATTTAAAAAAGCGGGAATTTTTTTATTTTTGTTTTTCTTTTTATTTCGTTTCATATTGATTATTATTTTATTGTAATGTTAAATAAAATAAAAGATACATACATTTTTACTATTAATAGAGGTATTTTATTTCACAGATCTATTCGTAACTTGTTTGTATTCATACTGTTTATTTTCCTTCCTTCAATTATTAAATGATTCGAGTTTCAGTAATGTAAATGGAAAAATTTGATTCGAGCCCTACACCCCAGCAGAGGGTAATAGGAAGGAATGATGAATGATGATGAATTATTAAATGATCTATATTAATATTAATCTATATAACATTAATGAGGCAAAAACTTTGTACCCCTCTTTATGAAATGAAAAAAAACATTACGCACACTACCATGTATTTGACACAACACACACATATACTTTTTATTTATTGTCAAACTTTTGTTATTGTTTAAAATCTGGTCAAATTGAAAATTATATTATTTGTCTATAGTGTAGTCTTGGCGAAATCTGTGATTATATTATAATATAGAAGTATGTAATAAATAATCTTTGACCATAGAACCATAATAATATTCAAATTTATAATTTAAATAATTAAAGTCGAATTTCGACTACTGGGGGACCACTAGTTATTATCATTATTATATTATTTGAAAAGAAAAACAAGTAATATAAAAGACAAATCAAGTGAGGCAGGAATATTATGAGCCTGTTCACAGGTTGGTACTACTATCTTATCCATTTCTGGCGCGAAGTAATTGCGTACTGATTTGAAGGGTAAGATTGTATTCCAAATGAGACCTCAAGATGGGCGGCGCCATTATCGTCCCGACATCTACATGGGTTTATGTAGGTACTTAGAAAGGAAAGAGAGGCACTATTTTTTTTTTGGAAACTATCATGTTTTTTTCCACATTTTTAAGAAAAAATACGATACCAAAACAAAATAGAAAATATACTTAGTATAGTCTCCTATAATCTTGAGGCGCAATCATTATAGTCGAATTTCGATTACTGGGTGATGTATTTTTTATAACTCAATGAAACAAGAATAAAAACAAACTGTCACTAATTTTTAAATAGTGTCTTCTCGAGAACGGCTGGACCGAATTTTGGTCTTGAATTATTTTTGGAAGTCCAGAGAAGGTTTAAAAGGTAGATAAATATGAAAATGCTCGGAATTAAATAAAAATAACGATTTTCTTTTCCCTTTGATGTGTCCCACGTCGTACGGATTCCTATTGTTTGTTTTAAGTTTGTTTTATACAGAAGTTTAGGTCTTTTACTTATCGATTGAGGCACTACGAAGTCTGCCAGGTCAGCTAGTGAAAGATAAAAACGAAAATTTTTATTCTTTGTTCTACTGTAGACGACCTCAATGTGCACGAATTTCGTTTCATAAGTCAAAAGAGGGAGCGGAAACGCCGTCACCAAACTTGAAGCTGGAATCTCAATTGTATTGTATTAAAGGTGTTATACCGATCGAATCTGGTCTTCTCTCTGGAATCTTACTGGTGGTAGGACCTCTTGTGAGTCCGCACGGGTAGGTACCACCGCCCTGCCTATTTCTGCCGTGAAGCTGTAATGCGTTTCGGTTTAAAGGGCGGGGCAGCCGTTGTAACTATACTGAGACCTTAGAACTTATATCTCAAGGGTGGCGCATTTACGTTGTAGATGTCCATGGGCTCCGGTAACCACTTAAGACCAGGTGGGCTGTGAGCTTGTCCACCCACATAAGCAACAAAAAAAAAAAAAAAGAATCCGTGCTCGTGGCTGCTTCGTGGAAAAAAAACGATTTAGATACTTAATAAAGACTCACCAAACGCTTTATAAAAATGAAATACGTGTGGATTTGTTTTTTTATTTAATGATTCCTGATTCCGAGAATACGTGTTGCCATCTACCGAGCTGGTCCTCATGTTGATCAACCTTGACCTTCAAGACTTGCGCAGAACCAAGGACCTTGGCCTAGAACTTGAAAACTCTTGTGACCTCAGTTCTTGGCAGACTTTTATTTGCATTTTTCTCGGTAATTAACAGTCCGAATGCGTATTAAAGAGTTGATGAACGCGAGACGTCATTTATGAAAATGAATCGAAAATTATATGTATTATTTATGATTTTAACTTAATGCAAGAGTGTGATTGTTTAATAAAAGTGTAGTCATTTCTAAATGCGAATGTACTAAATAGTTACAGTGCTATTGAGACGTGTATAAATGAATTAGAATGTGATTAGTTTTCGTCGGTATGTAAATAAATGATTTAAGAACATTTTGTTAGTGATTTTAGCGCATTTGATAAACTTTATTAACGGTAAGTTTATTAACAGTAAATATTATAATATACCTAATACGGATTAAAATAGGAAGCGGGAGTTTTAATATACATGGCACATTGAATTAAAAAATTGAAGTTCAAGATTCTTTATTTTTATTGCTATTGACGAGCTGACGGCTCATCTGAAGTTATGTGGTTACTGGTGAATACTGCCACCTTTACTTTGACATGGCTTATAAGACCCACTTGTGATTCATGTCGACTGCGCCATCCCTCAACCAGGCAATCATAATCGCGACAAAAATAAGCTGGATTGCGGCACTTACGGCGGTGGGGGCACCGGCCTGGGTACTTTCAATTAATCCATTACATTTACTAGGGGGCGCTAGAGTGATTATTGCACACGGACGCTACATGGGTTAGCTTTGATTTTTGCTATTGTAAGTAATAATAATAATAATAATTTATTTATTTCTCTCTTAAAGGTATAGTACAAATACAAATGGAAATTAACCTTATAATTTATTTTGTAAGCCTTTGAAAGAGCTGAACTCTGTACTAGGTTCGAAGACCTGTATTACTGATCTCCAGGCTCCCTCCTTCTTAAGATAGATTAGGCTAGGTTAAGTTGTGAACAGATGCTGCTAATTAGTGTTGAGAGATTATTAGGTGTTGTTCATTAGGTTAGATCATTCCTCCTCCTTGCGTCGTATTCCTCATTGCTGAGGGTCGTGACCTCACCCTTTTGTATCACCTTCGCACGCACGATCTTTCTCCCTCCATTCTTATGTCTGGCGGTCTGGAGGGCGTTGTGAAACGTGGAGTCAAGAGCGGTGCGGATCTGGTCGGACCAACGTAGATCATTAGATAATTAAGTTAGACCAGGTTAGATCATTAAGTGCCTGACAAGGCAAGTCCACATACTGCTCCAAAAAACATTTTAATAAAACCTATATCCATATGACAACTTGAAGGAGAAGGGATGTAAACTAATACGCCCGTGAGAGAAACAAAACTCCGACCGAAACCCCAAAATTTTCAGCAGACATATAAGTTTAAATCACATACAAACATAGCAATTGTTATTAATGTTACAGAATAGGTACGACGTGATGCGCCGTGTCAACAAGCGCTTGCTGTAATCGGGAGGATAGACGTTGCGGTTTTCCCTTCCGTTCCCAAAATAATAATGCGCAATATTAATATTGACATAGAATTACACGGGGATTGCTCTGTATATTTTTTATTTATTTATCCAACCTCCTGGTATACGTTCGTTGAATGTGTTCGCACCCTCAGAAGGAACCAGCTTTGAGTATTTAAATCACATCATTACAAGTAGGATTAGGGTGGGGTTTACGCGTAGTGGAGGCCTCGAACTAGGTATAAGGTCCCGGACTGCATGTCGACAACGCAGGACCGGTATAGTATCGAAAGTTGTGGGAGACCAGCAGTGGACATCGCTGGGCTGATGTTGGTAGTTCTTAATGTACTAGAAACGACGCTAACCGACCTCATATGCGCTACACGAATGGTCCACCCTTATCCCACTAGATGGGGTTGACACAATATGTCCTATTTTTCAATTGAGGCCTATTATAAAAAACCTCATTTTGTATCGCATGCTTCTCGCACCCTCTTTGATTATCCATCCAACTCATTTAAGACGCCCTTTCCTCTTCCCTTTCAATTATAAGACAAACTATCCGATGGCAGAGTAGGAAAGACCTTTCAGAGATCACTTATACTGCAGCATCATTGCGTAGCCTTCTTTTTTTCCTACCTATGCTGATAGCTTGAGGCTATTTCAGCTTCACCCTAACATGTCGGTGAGCTCACGGGGCTCAAACCGGAAGTGTTGCTAGCACTGGCCCTAGCAAGAGCAGTGCTTCGCAGAATCTACCATAGGATCGGAAACGCGACCCAATGACAAGATCCGGCGAGAAACTCAGTGGCCTGTGTCTATGGGTTAATTCGCTCGTCGAGCCCTTCGTCGCAAGCGACGGGTTCGGCGAGGACCGTGACCGGTGCTTGTGGTACCTAAAAACACCGTTAATGGATCGGGAGTATCCGTAATGATGTGTAAATAGTCTGCGCTACTCTCGCCGCCCTACAAGACTAGTGTTGTAACATAATTCAATTAATGTGACAAACAGACACGCTTTATTGTGTTGCGAATATACCTAGTTATTTAACATCACGAATTAATTTTGTTTATAAATCATCGCTAAAGTATTTTCAGTGCGCAGGTGCTGTTTTTCCTGTTTATAAAATGGAAATGTAATTTTAATGCAGACATAAAGCTTACAGAAACAAACATTTGTTAATTAAACCAAGATAAGTATAAAATCATTTTAGGTATGAATTTTTCGTGAGCCCGAATTTATAGGGAACCCCTTTTTTATCGCATATTTGATATCCATAGACATCTAAAACGTAAATGCCTCCACCCACCTTGAGACATGAGTTGTCAGGGTCTCACTTTTAACAGTACGACCGCTGCCCCACCCTTCAAACTGAAGCGCATTACTGCTTCACGGCAGAAATAGGCAGGGTGGTGGTACCTACCCGCGCGGACTCACAATCCGTCCGACCCTATAGATCTCAATAGAGCCGTGAAAATAGTATGTTTTTTTTTTATTGCCTTTATAGGCAGACGAGCATACGGCCCACCTGATGGTAAGTGGTCAACGTCGCTCATGGACGTCAGCAATGCCAGGGGCAGATCCAAGCCGCTGCCTACCATACCATAGGTATACCGCTGCATACCATATTTTATTACCCTTGTAGGCAAACGAGCCTACAACCCGCCTGATGATGAAGAGTTACCGTCGCCCATGGACACCAGCAATGGCGGTGTGACATTACTGACGTCGATGAGCGACGGTAACCACTTGCCATCAATTGGATCTTATGCTCGTCAGCTTACATTGCCAAATTAAGAAAAAATCTCAAAGATTCCTAGCATAGGTATTATTTTTGGTCCACAATCCTAAATATAATTCTGATCATCGCAGACAAAATGCTGAATATTTTTTTCGTAAAAATCACTATTTTGTAACCCACTTTTTGTAACTTAATATAAATTTCATTGCACCTAGCACTATTTACTCTGTACTACCTTTGGTTGACTGGTAGAGAATGCCTTAGGCGTTAAGTCCGCCAATGCAAATTTTACATGAAGAGTATTAAATAAAATAAAAAATAATTATATGTAGTGATACTGGAGTTTGAACTCCAGTGGGCTATAATTTGGAGATGATTATTTTCCTATTAGAAGCAGTTTTATTCTAATACTAGGTACTTACCTAATAAAAATTTGGATAGTTCAATTTAACATTTTTTTTTAAAAATTGCTCGTGTAGGCAGACGAGCATGCGACCCACCTGATGGTGAGTGGTTACCGTCGCCCGTGGACGTCACCAATATCAGGGGCAGAGCTAACCTGCCTACCGTTTCGGGGTGGATCGGAAATCGTGGATACCTACGCGAGCGCTTCTCATGTAGCGTTCGCTCCTGGCCTTTTCATTTTTCATTGTTATTATTATTTTGTAATTGTATTTTTTGACTTGTTTTTTCGTTTATAGCAAATATTGTTACTTAATTAAAAAAAAAAAAATTTCAGAAAAAACAAAAAAAAACCCCGCTGAGTTTGTTTCGCCGGTTCTTCTCAGGACTGTGGCTTTTTTTGGAACCGGTGGTAGAGTTAACATTGTTATTTATATTTTGACATTCAACAAGTGTGTTATACTGACATCTAAGTAGAAATAAATTATTTTGAATTTGAATTTGAATTTTGGTGCTCTTCTGAGATAATTTTACCCGTATCAATGAATCCCTGAATGAATTTCTTTTCCTTGGAGCTTCTGCAGTGCAATGTCACACAGTCATGTCATATTTACTACTACACCACAGCTTTTACAGTCGATTTCGATTTTTACAATTTTTCGATTATAATTCGATAATTTTTATTTTTTGTTGCTTAGATGAGTGGACGAGCTCACAGCCCACCTGGTGTTAAGTGGTTACTGGAGCCCATAGACATCTACAACGTAAATGCGTCACCCACCTTGAGATATAAGTTCTAAGGTCTCAGTATAGTTACAACGGCTGCCCCACCCTTCAAACCGAAACGCATTACTGCTTCACGACAGAAACAGGCAGTTATATCTGTGTTTCATTTTTTATTTTAGTTCAGATGATCGTAACGTATTGCTGACGGCTATCGGCAGACCCTGGGCTTCCTGTCTTATTTCCTGTGCGTCCGATAAAGGGTGCACACTCGTTTTTTTTTTAATAGGGATGGAATAAGAGTACGGGATTTTTTTTTACCAAATTTTCTTAACTGATTTTGTTGGCTGAAGATCATAATATTACGCCGGTAAGAGTAACGCCATTTATTGCCAAATAGCAAAAACGAATATCAAAGGAACTAGTACCATCGAAAACGCTCGAGAACTACAACGCCATCTATTGTTAGGTAGCGGAAACACACATTGACTTGCTCAGCATGCTCTCGATAAATCTAGCGATGTCGTATCGACTATAAAATCGGATCTACTCGAAGCGAAACAGCGAACGGATCACCTGAAGCGAAGCGGAAGAAGCGAATTACGAAGTGTAGTGTTCTGCGACTGCTCTAAATGTTAAATAGAATTTTAATTTGTACTTTGGTTGACCTTTTATTTGTCCCGAACCCCAGCGCGCAACAATACGGCCTACCTGATCTTACGCGTCAGCAATGTCAGCTTACAGCCAATCCGCTGACTGGACTGGACTCCGAATATCTGGTATATACATAAGTGCCACTTTAAATGTTGTTGATACATCTATACTAATATTATAAAGAGGAAAGATTTGTTTGTTTGTTTGTATTGAATGAATAGGCTCCGAAACTATCGATCCGATTTGAAAAATTCTTTCAGTGTTTTGAAGCTACACTGTTCCCGAGTGTCACTCGGGAACAGTGTAGCTTCACACACAGCAGCTACACTGTTCCCGAGTGTCACTAGGCCTACTTAACCTTTTTTGAAAAAAATTAGGGATCCTTACTAAAACTCCAGTAGTGTAACCCAAGGTGTAAAAAAATTACCTAAAATATTTATATCGCGTGCCCTGAGAAAACTATTGATGATAGAATAAAATAATGTACTACGACTTTGTAGAACACATTATTAATTACAAAAAGTATCACGACATCATATGTCTAACTATTGTAGTTATGCCGCGATAAGTGTTTTTTTGTTTAAAAAATAAAACAACGTCAAATATCGTTGAAATTTTTGTTAAAGATCCGAGCGGAGCCGATGCGGGCCGCTAGTTTGAATTATAAAGTTAAATTATGATTTTGACGTAGTGAGTGAGTGGCTAATATTATAAATGAGCCTGTTAAATTAAAGTTGGGTATATTTACACGTTATTTTAAGGTTATTATTTATCACTAGCGACCCGCCCTCGTTTCGCTTCGGAAACATTAATTTTCATTATTGATAGCTGAGTCGCGCGATGTTATCCGCGGTTTTTGTCGTACCGTGGGTAACGCTGCGAAGCGAACATAGTCTAAAAAAAGTAGCCTAAGTTACTCCTTATATTCAGAGGCGGATTATCCGTAAGGCAAACTAAGCACGTGCTAAGGGGCGCGCGAGCTCAGAATTTTTAAATAAATAAAGAATATAACATATCGACGATTAAGAACTAAATGCGCGCATTAGCGTAAGTACAAGGGTCCTGGTCTACCAAAGTCTAGGGTTTGATGATACAACGTCATCGTAATTGCAAAAACAACTACCTAGTTAAAATTTATAGTATTATGATGGCCATTTATTACCGGTACAGGGGGGCCGATAAAGTGATTGCTTAGGGCGTTCTGGACCTTTAATCCGCGACTGCTTATATTCATCAGCTACCTATCAGTGAAAGTCTCGTCAAAATCGGTCCAGCCGTTCCAGAGATAAGCCGCAACAAACAGACAGACAAAAATTGTAAAAAATGTTATTATATTTTGCTGTATGTACCGTATCATATGCATGTCGTAAAAAGCGGTTATTTAATTATTACAATCAGACACTCCAATTTTATTTTTAGTATAGATATCTAAAATAATACTTGCAGATCGACGGAGTTTTTTAAAGTTATCAATATACGGGATCGAAATACAATTCCGTAAGCATGCAAATGTCACATCACTAAAACGAACACAAAATGTTTATATTCATATTATTCTAACGCTTATAATATTTGTTGACCGACGTATTGCTAACATTATAGCTTAATTAACGTTCGTTACATATTATTTCGCGGCTTTCCTTGTAGATAAAATTTGTATTTAATAACCCTCACGGCTGTTGAAAACCATCAGTCAGGCGGCCGAGGCGACGAGCGAATTTTGGCGGGAGGTATGTCGAAATTTAATTTTCATTTGCAAATATTCACGGTTTGAATATAAGTGAGATTAAAAAAAAAAAGTTCGTGCTAATAATTGTATTTTTAATTTTTGTCTTTGTGTATGACATTGAGGTAGAGTATCATTAGAGTAGTGTCAAATTTAAATTTAATTAGGTATTCGGGAGTTAGTAAATAATATTTTATAATTTGATTTCGTAGTATTTAATTGTTTCTGTGGTTATCTATACTAATATTATAAAGAGGAAAGATTTGTTTGTTTGTTTGTTTCGAATAGGCTCCGAAACTACTGGACCGATTTGAAAAATTCTTTTTTAATTAGAAGCCGACATTGTCCCTGATGAACATAGGCTACTTTTTTTATTTATTTTTTATTTTTTTTTTTTGGTTTCATGTGTGTTTTAATGTTTCCGAAGCGAAGCGAGGGCGGGTCGCTAGTTTGTATATATATTGGCAAATATTGAGTGTTTTTGTGTATTTGTGTGTTTGATGCAATTTTTGTTATTTCTGTATAACGGGGTACATTTAAGTATCTCAAAGTTTGTCATTAACAAAAGTGAATACAAACAACAGTTGTTTAAAATTATTCAAAAAGAATAAGCATTGTGGTGCCCTCCAATGTTTTTTTCAAAAATCTGTATTGAGAGCACTAGAACTGACAAAAAAAAACGAAAAATATCCGGGAACTAAAGAACGCTTAATGAATCTCCGTATTATTGAATTCACATGACCATTTTCGAATAGTTTTATGTAAAGAGGTTAGGTTATTAATTTATATTATATATAATCTATGCTATATAATCTACACTAGGTATATTAATTTTGTCTATGAATCGCGTTGGCTTCGGTCGAAGAGAATCAAAGAAGATCAAACTCTAGTTGGTTGCGGCTCATCGTGTGGCAGTTTGCTAGGTTAGAATGCCAGCTGCCTAGCGAAGGGCAACGAACAACTGAGTTTTACAACGGTAATCAACATGGTGGAAGAAGAAACAATAAGAAGATAATAAGCAAGCAATTTAAAAAAAAAACACAAGCTATACATATTATATGTCTTTGACTAAATTATGATAGTGTCGTTTTTTAAATTAAAAATATATTGAATAATCACAAGCAAAGGATTTTAGATGCGGAGCATGTTCCACAGTGATTTCAGTATTTCTGAATATCGTGTAATATGTAGGTACATACGTAAAATTTTAGTACGTAGCGTATTCACGTCAAAATCAGGAGATTGGGCCTCGACGTGTCGCTCAGTAAATCCAAGGCCATGAGGTTCCACAGGCCCCGCAGAGTGCCACCTGTCGATGTCCATATCGAGGTCGGAGGCGTCCGTATCGGGGTCGGGGTGCAGTTGAAGTACCTCGGCCTCATTCTGGACAGTCGTTGGACCTTCCGTGCTCACTTTCAGAACCTGGTCTCACGTTAGTTGGGGGTGGCCGGCGCGTTAAGCCGGCTTCTGCCCAACGTCGGGAGGCCTGACCAGGTGACGCGCCGTCTCTATACGGGGCGCCTGTGTGGGGTCAGTCTCTGGCCGCGGGCGTGGCGAAGCTGCTGCAACGGCCGCAACGCACCATCGCGATCAGGGTCATCCATGGTTATCGCACCATCTCCTTTGAGGCGGCGTGTGTACTGGCTGGGACGCCGCCTTGGGTTCTGGAAGCGAAGGCGCTCGCCGCTGACTATCAGTGGCGGGCTGACCTTCGTGCCCGGGGCGTGGCGCGTCCCAGCCCTAGTGTGGTCAGAGCGCGGAGGGCCCAATCTAGGCGGTCCGTGCTGGAGTCATGGTTCAGACGGCTGGCTGATACTTCGGCTGGTCGTAGGACTGCCGAGGCGATTCGCCTGGTCCTTGTGGATTGGGTGAATCGTGACAGAGGACGCCTCACTTTCCGGCTCACGCAGGTGCTTACTAGGCATGGTTGTTTCGGTGAGTTCCTGCACCGGATCACAGCCGAGCCGACGGCAGAGTGCCACCATTGTGGTTGCGACTTGGACATGGCAGAGCATACGCTCGTGGCCTGCCCCGCATGGGAGGGGTGGCGCCGTGTCCTTGTCGCAAAAATAGGAAACGACTTGTCGTTGCCGAGTGTTGTGGCATCGATGCTCGGCGACGAAGAGTCGTGGAAGGCGATGCGCGACTTGTGCGAGTGCACAATCTCGCAGAAGGAGGCAGCGGGGCGCGTGAAAGACGCACAATCCCGATGCCGTCGAGCGGGGGCCAGGGAGGCGGATCCCGCCCAAGTCCTGGCCCTCTAAGTGCTTCGGGTCCCCCTCACATGTCGGTCTCGAGACCGGCGAGGGGGACCTAAGAAGACGACGTGCAAGCTGCTCTGCACGCGTTTTACGCAAGAGCATCCGGGTGATGGAAGGCCGGCTATCCTCGACCCACGCTGGTTCTGGCCCAGGGTATTCCGTAGGATAGCTCAATCTAACCGGCGCCATCTAGGCGGTCTTCGGATAGCCTGCCGTCCGAGAGGGCTGGTGGTCGTGGCGCCGACGACCGCCGGTCCAGCGTCCCGAGGGGGAGAGTGATGGGAGAGATGTGCTTCACACTAAACGCTTCACTTTCCCCCCTTTGCCTTTTCATAAGTTCTATCTCATGCGAGGTTTGGACGTTGGTTGTTGAGCGACAGGAGGTTTTATTCCATCCCCAGTGGAGGGCGGAAGTCCGATGATTTCCTTCTGAACAAAAAAAAAGTGTATTCACCTGTGATCATAGATGGCTGCTCGGGTAGCCTAATTAAGTTGAAAAAACCATCAGGTGGACAAGAATCATTTGGAAACGAATTACACGCGGTGTACTAATCCGATGAAATATATATATACACGCACGCACACACATACATATATATGCACAAACATATACATATACATACACAAATATAAATACATATATAATATAACTAGCAGACCCGGCCACATGTTGCTGTGACTAAGATTTTTGTTTCTAAATAACACGCGGCCGGCTATGCTAATACCAAAAATTAACAAAGTAAGAACAATTGGAATAAACTGTTTTGCGTTTACTACGAAATAAATTTCCTCAGCAACACGTGGTGTTTATGTCATTAAATTGTAGCTTATGTGAATCGTTAGTATTTTTAACACAGCGCCATCTATGAGATATTAATGTCAGACAGTATTACAATTGAGGCCTATAAAATCAAAGGCAGCCAAACGCCATAATGTCGTGAGACGGATTAACAATGGCCCTATTTTGTTTAGTTAATTGGACACGCTTTAGTGTTTTCATGTTATAACAAATGCAGCTAAATCTCTTATAAATTCAGTTCAAAAATTTTATTTTTACTCAGTACAAGTACTAATAAACAAAGTTTTATCATTTAAAATTCAGATTAGTAGTAATATTCTCATTCTTTATAAATCTGTTTTAAAGTAAAGACTATTGTAGCTATCTGAACAAAGTTATTTCAGCGTGTTGCTAAAACTGGCCTTAGCAAGAGCAGTACTTCGATGGATCGGGAGGATCCGTAATGACGTGTTTAGGGACGATTTTTGTAGTTTACTTGAATATTTGACAGACTTGGATTTAGCAGCCTTTGATTTTATAGGCCTCAATTGTCTGTAAAAACTACTAAAAACTGATTTAACATAGGAAATAATTTTATTGTTAATTAATAAATATTGCGACCATTAATCGAAATAAAAACCATCCTATGTTGTTAACATAGTTGGATAGACGAAGTTGGAACAAAACACATATTTAAAAAAAAAGTTAAAATCGGTTCAGTAGTTTAGGTGTCCATCGCGGACAAACAACGTGACACGTAATTTATATATATATAGTAAGATCCTCCTCCTCCGTGCGTCGTATTCCTCAGTTCTGAGGGTCGTGACCTTTACGGAGCACTTTTGTTAAGACTATGTTCCTCCATTCACTCCTGTCCTCCGCACAGTGGATAGCGACTTTGATGCTGGAGTCCAAAATCGTCTTAATCTGATCGGACCAGCGCATGGGACCACGTCCCCTAGGCCTCTTTCCTTCCACTTTGCCGGTGATGAGAAGTCTTTCGAGATTGTAGCCCTTTTTCCTCGCAACGTGACCGAAAAACTCTAAGATCCTACGTAGGCAAATGGTGGAGAGTCTTAAGGAGATGCCTAGTTCTTCCAGGATTGAATCGTTTGTCCGATGCGTCGTCCAGGGAATCGGCAGTATTATATAGTAAGATAATCTATGGTAATAATGGGCTGTAGATGGCGGCGGTCCCGATAAGGGATTTATCGGAGAGTTCTTCATAGATTTACGAATGGAGTTGAGATCTTGACTCTCGCGTACCACGTTACTCCAATAGCTAGCCCAAGGAAGCGAGATTGTAATATTCAGTAGGCAGCGGCTTGGCTCGGTAGGCAGCGGCTTGGCTCTGCCCCTGGCATTGCTGAAGTCCATGGGCGACGGTAACCACTCACCATCAGGTGGGCCGTATGCCCGTCTGCCTACAAAGGCAATAAAAAAAAATAAAAAAAAAAAAAAAATTTATAAGTTAAGCAATCAACTCTAACAACGAACCTAAAACTAAAAATGTCTTCATGATAAATTGCAGATTCAAAAAATATGACATTATTAAACTATTCCGCGTGAATTCTTACATAGCGTTTAATGTTAACATCAGGGTAATGAGTTTATTTACGGTTCGACTTTGCGTATAGTCCATTTACATTCTTTTTTTTTTCATTTACGATTTTGCATTTTAGGTATTTTATTTTATAACGTAAGTCTTGTCTATAGTTTATGTTACATTGTAATTGTATTGTAAAAACACTATAGAAAATATATAAAAAATAAACTATAGAAATAATAAAATAAAAATAAAAACTATAGAATCGATCGCAGCTATTTGGCTTATAAGACCTGACATTTCTCTAGAAAATTTATAATGAAATGTGATAGTGAACATTAAAAATGCGAGACTTGCCCGATCAATGACCGCGACGTGTAGACGCTGGCCTTGTACTGGACAAGCTTTTTATGGACTACGGGCTGCAGAAGACTATAATTGCAGAGGTCTGATCAAAATTTATCTGTTTATATCAAGTATTCGCCCTGTTTTTTTTTGCAATGTCAATTTCTTCGTCGGCCATGTTACAATCTTATATTTTTTTATAGCTTTAATGGGTGGACTAGCTCACAGCCCAACTGGTTTTAAGTGGTAACCGCATCTACAACGTAAATGCCGCCACCCACCTCGAGACATGAGTTGTAAGGTCTCAGTTTTACCAGTACAACGGCTGCCCCACCTTGCAAACCAAACTGCTAGGTAGGGTACTGGTACCTTAGACCCTTGCGGACTGATAAGACGTCCTACAACCAGTAAAATAATGTTGCTAGATCAAAATTTCAGTTTTAAGTTATTCCTTTGGATTTGTATTTTTTTTTATGTGTACCATAGTAGAGCAATAATTAGGTATACGTACTTGTTGACCAGGATAGCGACATCGTTATGAACAATTGGAACTCATCCATCATTATCATGTAAAGTTTTCTATCTGCGTTCTGATTTTATGTGTGCTTGATTGGTAGCCGGTTAAAAAGACTTGATGTGTGAGGTCAATTGACCTTACTAATGTAATTACGGCTTAGCTGGACTAATGAGGTTTGAAGTATCGGGAACTAGTAACAACTGTCCTACCCTTCAAAGTAGATCGCCTGATAGCTTTAGATTGGCAGAAATAGGCATTTCACTAGGATTATACGTCTAAGTAGCTTCATAATTAAGACCTTTTATTTTGGTAAATAAGATCTGACGGATTTGACTGCTTCCATAGTGTTTTTAAAATGATGACGTCGGTGCCGCTGACTCCATTCTCTGAAACATTATTTTCATTGCCTTCCATAAAACAGTAATTAGCCGTGTGTGTCAACAAATATGAACAACCGTCTGCTTACAATAATGTTTATTTGAAATTAAAAGTTTTGTAACAATAAAATGGAATGTACATATTATTATATTATTATTATTATTATTAATACTTTATTTCAGTTTTTTTTTTAAAACCATAACATTTTGTTAGTAGTAATTACTTATATCTATGTTAGTGACTTAAAAAATCTAACACATAACTATCATTATATATATACATTTTATACCATTACATTTTTTATTTTATTTTTTCTCCTTCCAAGTGCCTATATGTAATTATTTCTAATGCTACAATTATATTAATTATACTGAAGTAAACTATGTAGTAATGTGAATAGATATCTAAGTTGTGTATGTGTAAGTACATAATTACACTATTCTTTTAATTTATATTTAAATTAATTTTAGTTCCTTATGAGCTACATTCAAAACTTAATTATGTTAAGTATGTTGAATATTGAGGTAAGCTCCAATTATATATTGCTATGAAGAAAAAAAAGATTTTGTGCCTTAATTCAAGAAGGTCACAGTTTTTTTCTGATTCCCTATTCTCTTCTATCGAGCTCAATCATGCAAGTAGATTGGGTTCGTGCCTGTACCAGCCCACGCTGTTGCAACGCTAATGTACAAATTATATTTAAAAATGTAACATTTTTATTGTAATATTTTTTTATCTTTGACTTTCAGAATGACATTAATGTTCACATAATCATGCATTTTAAAAACAAAACTCTACAATTAAAAAATCCGTACTTTATCTTTTACATCCGTTACTTGAAACAAGACTTTTAAATTATGTGAAAACATTGTTAAATTATTGTAATATGACAGCCAAAAAAAAATCACACGCCCCTCCCTTTCTTAAGGTTGAATGTGCTAGTTGTCTTTGCCTTCATCTCAGTCGTTTATGCCGTTTGGCGCGAAAAATACCAATCGTATGAAAATTAGCAAATTTTTTCATTCATTTTATCTCGTTATAAATAGTTTTAAATAAGTTGTCGATTCTGTATTCGTCTTGTTTGTGTCTTGTGAAACGCTTGTGAGTGCACAACAATATAATGTATAGGTTAGTTCGAGTTTATTTTTTATTAGTAAATAAATTTTAAGAATAGATTTTAAGACTAGTTAGATTATTAGATTAGTTGTTAGAACAAACAATCGTGAAGTATTATTTCAAGTCAGTATTTAAAATATTTCCTATCATGACCATAAGTTTTCTTAAACTATATTTCACCAAAAGTAAATTAACATACAATATATTTTTTTATTAAATTTTTGCGGCGTATACTCCGATTTTTGTACTAAATTACGGAATTACGATTGCTAACGGCGCTACAATTAATTGCTTATTTAAACAAAATTGTACTTATATTTAAATAAGAAAATACTTAATTAACGTGCGTAATTACATATGTACCTACGTAAATAATTTTAATATTATTTGCACGTACATAAAATTTATGTCACGTACGTGAATCATAGTTCAATTATAACGCTTATAATGTAATTATTTTTAAGGATAAACCACATATAAAAAAACCAGATGTATAATTCTGAAACCTATATAACAATATATAGCCGTCACAGACTAGCATTAACCATCTTAAAAATGATCCTAATAATTGTATTGGGACATTTTTTTTATATTGTTATACATATTGAAAACTCCATAGGAACTACTTAAAGATTAATTAATCACAAATTAGGACAATTAACTAGTTGATTTTCAACAATTTATGACTATAAATGGCGACAATTTTTTTTTAATTGCCTTTAAAGGCAGACGAAGTCTAATGGACGTCAGCAATGCCAGGGTCAGAGTCAAGCCGCTGTCTACCATTAGACTAGTAAATATTTATTCAAAACGGTTTCACAAATTCAGCTTCAAATCGATATAGAATATTAATATTGCCTTAAACCCGATATCTTATATGGTAGGCAGCGGCTTGGCTCTGTCCCTGGCAGACGTTATGTCAGTCACCCTGCATGGATGTCAGCACGTGCGACGGTAACCACTCACCATCGGGTGGGCCGTATGCTCGTCTGCCTACACGGGCAATAAAAAAAATCTTATAAATAGAGATAAAGTAACATAAAAAAGCCCATAAAAAAATTAATAATCCAAGAGAGCTTGCTGCTTACTGGTGGTAAGACCTCATGTGAGTCCGCACGGGTAGGTACCACCACCCCGCCTATTTCTGCCGTGAAGCAGTAATGCGTTTCGGCTTGAAGGGCGGGGCAGCCGTTGTAACTATACTGAGACCTTAGAATTTATATCTCAAGGTGGGTGGCGCATTTGCGTTGTAAATGTCTATGGCTCCAGTAACCACTTAACACCAGGTGGGCTGTGAGCTCGTCCACCAATCTAAGCAATAAAGAAAAAAAGAACTTTCCGGAAACAATTTGCGACAACGCTTTACAACAAGTTCGTTGTCAACAACGTTGAAATCCAATAAAGTATTTGATGGCAACCTTAAACTCTATAAAAAGCATACGATTGTCTTGTAACAATGACGCGGGAACCGGGCGATAACAATTATTTGATATCGCGATGTATATACAAATTAAAAATCTAAAATGCACGCGCTGTTCGTTCATTGTTATTGTAAATTTTATCATTTTAACAGGGTTAGTGCTATGCGTGCCTTTCAATTAAGCCATATCAGCGTATTTTAGTTTTCCTGAACTCCGTGTCCGGGTCTGGATATCATCATTTTTGTTCTCCCTCCCTGTTCTAGTGACCTAAAGGCGTCATGCCAGATTCACCGAGTGAGTAGGTGAGCTCTCGGGATTCTAACCTGACGAATATCACACTGACAGACACTGACACACGCTGACACAATATCATGTAATATCGTAGTCTAATATAGTTTTATCACTGTATATAAAGTCCGATTTAAAAAGCGGGACAGTAGTTAAAGCGTGTTATAATACATTTAGGTATTATATATATTTATCAGAATAAAGCTTCTCGTTTCGAGAAGGGTCCACGCATTCACATTGGGATGTAGACTATTGCGTCAATCTAGAGATTTAATTTTATGATCTACAACTAATTCTATACTAAGCCATAGTTCTTCCACTGCTAGACAGGCCTGCCTCTAGAGTCGCCATAAATGGGCCTGTCCGCATCCAATGGATTCCCTCGACCAGGTCATCTGACCTCCTCTTATCATCGACGTACTGATACTCAACACAAGCATGTCAATAAGATCTAAGTCAACGTCGCTTTTCTAAAATACCCTTAATTTGGTTCGTCGGATAAAAACGGAAATTATAAATAATAGTTTTAAAAAACTAATAAAATACGCTTTTATAGAAAATCCAACTAAAAAATAGAATTTTTTTTTTTACTAAATTTCAATTAAAAATAGTGTAAGAAAAAATGATTTTATTGTAAAAAAGCGTGGGGTGCTTTACAGGATATTATCAAAATAGCCCTTCTACTCATGTCTGTTCATAAAATATTTATAACTATTGATACCATGCACCCCACACTATTTTTAATTCAAATTTATTATAATTTATTTTCTGTTTTTTAGTTGGATTTTCTATAAAAGCGTATTTTGTTACCTAGTTTTTTTTAAACTATTATTTATTTTTCATTTTTTAGTTGAATTTAAATTTTTTCAATATATTTTTTTAGTATTGAATTGTCATCGGTCCTTAATAAGTATACCAAATTTCGAGTTAATCCGACGTTTTGAAGGTGGTCAAAATCATGTTCAAAGATTCCGTTACAAACATACATACTTACGTCTGAAGCTAATAAAAGCATATTAAAAACGAATAAGGAAGAATTGCATGGAAAAAACCACCTATTAAATATTTACAAAAAAACAAACAAAAACCAGGAGCTAATTAATGATTGAATTAATCACTAATTACTGTTATAACGTTTATAACGAACAATGGGTAGGAACTAAGCTTTATCAACGTGAAATCTGATGGTAGAATAATTAAATGAATTAAAAAACTAACAGCTTATGCTTAGTTGGATTGCTTTTGGTAATAGTGAGATTATTTGTCTATGAACTTGATGTCTCAAGTTAATCTCAACCTGAGGCACACTGTTGTAGAAGGCATTGAGACAATGTCGGGACGAAAATGTTCTTGCACATATTTCGAATAAAGAAAAACTGGATCATTTTTGTCGTAGCGCCAGCCTCCTTGGAGCGAAAGTCGTAGACCGACCAATGAGAAAGGCCTTTACAAGTGACGAAATTGTATAAAAGATACTTGAAATTCACCCACAGTATAAAAATCTTCAGAATTATGCCATTCTCGCGCGAGATAATCCTATATATCGTTCCCTCGCTGCTGAGGATCGCGACAACATGTGACGTTCTTCCACTGTGCTCGATCATGGGTGGCATGTACTGCATGGTACAGACTACCACCAAGTGCTTCTCTTGCTAGATCGGCCCAAATGGCTAGATGAGGCTTCAGCAACCTAGGAGCCCAAATAGCCCCTAAAAGGCCTGGGGCAGAAGGCAAGGGGAAACCACTGCACTATTTTCCCAAGAAAACTACATGAATAGATTACTTAATGAGAATAGATAATCCTATAGATGCACTTTATATTATATTAACTATTTTTAATGTCGTCTTATCGTTTGATCTAGTTTGAATGGCGCTAAAAAACTTCAAGAATAAATTGTGTTTTGTTAATATATTCGAAAGACATCTGAAGGAAGGAAGGAAGTAGGAGCACCCTTTTAGCGTTTCATTAGAAACGTACTATGGATTCAGAGGCTTTGAAAATCGTTCTTGACGGTCAGCGGAATTAAAAATTAGTCTTTTAACTTTTTTTTTTATTGCTTGCATGGGTGGACGAGCTCACAGCCCACCTGGTGGTTAAGTAGTTACGGGAGCCCATAGACATCTACAACGTAAATGCGCCATCCACCTTAAGATATAAGTTCTAAGGTCTCAGCATAGTTACAACGGATGCCCCATCCTTCAAACTGAAACGCATTACTGCTTCACGGCAGAAATGACTTTGCTGACCACTTGACATAATGCGCTGATGATGAGCCCAATTCTAGAATATAACCTTTGCTAGTTGCATAATATACGCGTTAATATCGTATCAGACTAGCTTACCTACGTGACAAAATCTTACACAAATTATGAATTCATGAATAAATCATTTAAAAATGAAAAACCATCATTACAAAAAAAACAATGTGTCGCGAAAGTTCGAGCTGAAGTTAGACGACAATGGCGGGTCAGGGTTGACAAAAGTTTGCGTTACCTAACAAATGACTCTCTTAATGTAATCATGAAAGGAAAATACATGAAATACATTTTGCGGTAGGCAGCGTCTTGGCTCTGCCCTTGGTATTGCTGAAGTCCATGGGCGACCGTAACCACTCACCATCAGGTGGGCCGTATGCTCGTCTGCCTATACGGCAATAAAAAAAAAGCCATTACTAATTTTGTGCCTGAAACTCACAGTCATTATAAAATGATTTCCACTGTTTCCTGTACCTACCTCACAAAGCGCGGCCACGAAAACGGCTCAGATTAAATCGTAAAAGTGATTTTAATTATCAGCCAATACGTTGATTTTCGTTTATAAGCGATTTAATATCAAGAAGACAATATACATTTTTAACTTCAAATCCTATTTGATAAATTTCAAATTTAATTTTATAAACATTAAATTCAATTTCTATTCCAAGGTTAGAATTATTTTAATTATTCTTTTCAAATTAACAAAACTAAACAACGAAAATAAGAAGAAATCGCAAAAAATACACGACTTGAAAACACGTATTATGTATTAATACATTACAATGTGTATATTACCTTCTCGTGTCGTTTCTTCACTGCTGAGGTTCGTGACATTTTGACAGGATTCTACGTCTTGCAATGTTCCTCCAGCTACTCCGATATTTACGAAAAGTACTCCCGTACTCTTAATAAATACTAGCACTACTCGCCCGCTTCGCTGGGCATTTAAAATTAACATTATTATTTATTGTCATCATATAAATATTAGCCAATCCATTAGGTACATGTATTTTCTACATGGATACCAAGTTTCAAGTCAATCGGATGCATGGTTCAGTAGTTATAACGGAACATCGGTAAAAACCACTGTATATTTATATATCTATATATATATCTATACGTGGAGCAAAAACTTTGTATCCCTTTTTACGAAAATTGCGCGGACGGAGGAGTATGAAATTTTCCACACTTATAGAGAACATAGAGAAGAAGTGCACAATGCTAATATATTTTTTAAATAATGCATAAAAGATACATTAAATCAATAAAGAAAATATTACACACACTACATACCATGTATATGACACACACACACGCATGCATACTATTTATTTTCAAACTTTTGTTCTTGACGTCTGTGGTTAACACGTTAACAGTCCGGTGTTTACGTATGTGGTACACGGTGAGCGGTTCCGCCGAGCCTCGTGTACCCTATGAGGTACACATCGGTTCGTGTACCTCATAGGGTACACGAACCGATGTGATTCTCTACGGGGCCTAGATCCACGGACTTGTCAAATTAGTTAGTGTTTTCTTTGTGGACTTGTGGCCAAGGATCTAATAAACGGAGAAAGTCGAAAACATGTCATATTTTTTTTAAATTCTTAGTATAGCAACACGACATAAAAAAACTTAGAAAAAAAAATACAAATTTTAATTTGTGAACTAAAAGTTTAGAAAAATAAAACAACGCAATATGCTTTTTTGCAAATTTTACATTGCGTTGATACCCTTTTGGATTTCGCCTGTGCATATGGAGCAAGTCGACCTTCATCAAGAAGGTTTTGGCAGCATCCCGCGCATCGTCTTCGGATGAATCGAGATTCTTTCTTGCCCAAAAACTCAAAAAAATGTGTTTTTCTCAGTGGTGTAACTTGAACTTGAACGTTTCATGTGGTGCTAGAATGCTTTTCTCTCCTTCTCTCTTTCGGTAAACCTTTTCTCTTTTTATTGACTGTGCCACAGAGGTCTGTATTGCGAGAAAGCATAACTTTTGTCAAAGGGTCGCTCGTGTAGCAGTTGTCAGTTATCATGCAGCGACCTTCATCAAGTAAACCTTCTGCCAATGTTACTACTATACTTCCGGAGGTATCCAAACCAAAAACTTGCACATTTTGACCATTGTAAATTTGGCATCCCCAAGTGTTCTGCAGACCATAGTTTATAGATCTTCATGTTATATTTATGTGTTTGAGGGTATGTATTGGCGGAAAAGTAGTCTGCCGCGGAAGTGTACCATCGATATGGTAATAAACTAACCGTACATACGTCTACTGGAACACTCATGAGTCTGTGGTACACGTTAAAGGTACCCGGTAATTTAATTCATAAGTCCGTGTACCGCCAGGTGTACACGGGTATATCCGGGGTCAACGACCATATTTTGTTACTTTTAATGCATCAGCTGATAGGTGGACATCTAATAATGGCCAAAAAATATATAATCACACTTGGACATATGGCGTGTTTCGGAACGCTTGTATAGGGACTGTTAACGTGTTAAATTGAGAATAGATTAAATATTGTTTGTCTTTATTAAGTAATATTTTTTTATAGTGTAGCCTTGGCGAAATTTGTGATTATAGAAGTATAAATTACAATCATAACAGTGTACAAACTTACAATTCCAATTAATTATAGTCGAATTTCGACTACTGCGGGGCCTCTAGTTAGTATAGATAAGTATTGCCTCTCAATGAAAGCGACACGACCGTGACGGGTCAGTCAGTCTTCATATATCACACATATATTCGTAACATTACTACATCGCTACTAATTAGGTTGACACTGGGCGCCGCGATATTGTCATTTGCATGTTTTCGACAATAATACAATTTTATTGCTAGTACGTTAAATGCGGTCTCGTTTAGACGAGAATATACTTATTAATATAATAAATTTACAATGAATATTAATGTCGAAGAATAACAAATTAGCTGTCCTTGGTCAAAAAAGCGTTCGACATGCGAACTATGCCCTTAGACACAACCTACTGAGTTTCTCGCCGGATCTTCTCAGTGGGTCGCGATTCCGATCCGGTAGCAGATTCAGCGAAGCACTGCTCTTGCTAGGGCTAGTGTTAGAAATTCTCTCAAGTTGAGCTACATAATTAACCTACCCGTTTGAACGTAGCTAGAATAGGCCCTTAGGCTACCAGTGAATTGGTAGGGGAAAAAAGATAATCTCAAACAATTCCTTAGATAAGAACACTTACAATGCAGAATACTTAAATGCAGAGAGACTGGTGGTTTAAGCTGGTGGATTTAAATATGTTAGAATGCTGGTGGTAGGACCTCTTGTGAGTCCGCGCGGGTGGGTACCACCACCCTACCTATTTCTGCCGTGAAGCAGTAATGCGTTTCGGTTTGAAGGGTGGGGCAGCCGTTGTAACTATATTTGAGACCTTAGAACTTATATCTCAAGGTGGGTGGCGCATTTACGTTGTGGATTTCTATGGGGTCCAGTAACCACTTAACACCAGGTGGGCTGTGAGCTCGTCCACCCAACTATGCAATAAAAAAAAAGAACCTAAGCTACATTTTGGTTAGGCAGTTCCCATCCAAGTGTAGCTGGAATAGCTACCACCAGCTAATAGGAATAGGAGCACCGAATAGGAATTAAAAAAATTTTTTAGGCAGTTTGCTTGGAGTTCACACATATCAGCCTATGCACCATATCCGGGACCATCGATCGTTAATATAGCGGTTTTGCTTCCACTAAAGACATACGTTGCGTTTGACACAATCAAGCCGGCGCAGATATCATTTCACCAGTTTTACAGGGTTCGCAAACACTTATGAATGATTTAAAAAAATAAATATGTACTTCCAATAGTAATTGTATGAAGGTTGAAAGAAGGAAGGTTGACTTCTACATTATTTTATTCCGAGTTTAAATTTGTAAAAATTGCACGTCTTACATATTTTTAAGCAACTTCAAATAAAAACAGGAGGTTCTGAATTCTAGGCGTATATTTTTATTATTATTGCGCTTACGTACTTACCTACCAAGGATGTCCAACATTGTCTTTATTAGTTAACTAATGACGACTAATGATGACTTAGTGTTTTTTTTTACATTGTCATAGAATTACCATATTTTTTTTAATGGTAACCTTAAGAATCTACTTATTTACCACAATGAAAATAATTAGTACCTGTAATTTGGTCGTCTCCTATTAGTAGATGTTTGAATGTGACCTTTACAAATTGGTCAACAACGGAATCCTAGCTTACATTAGAACAAGGTCGCTTTTAGTAAGTAAACAAGATTACGATGACATATATTTAACTATTATTATAATAACTATATAATTTTAAAGCATTCTGCAAAAAATATCTAAGATGGGTGACCGCAAACTTATCTCCTCTGGTTGTATTGTCATTGGAGTCCATGGACATAACTATCACTGCTACCCCATCCTTCAACCCTGAACGCGTTACTGCTCCACGACGGAAACAGGCGGGGTGGTGGTACCTACCCGTGAGGGTTCACAAGATACTAATTAGTAATTATATTTGTTAAGGTTTCATTTTAATTCCAAAATATTGTTCCTTCTCCGTTGAAGTCATCGGTGAGCGTGTGGTACTTAACCCACAGACACAGCCCATTGAGTTTCTCGCCGGATCTTCTTAATGGGTCGCGTTTCCGATCCGGTGGTAGATTCAGCGAAGCACTGCTCTTGCTAGGGCCAGTATTAGCAACACCTCCGGTGTGAGCCCCGAGAGCTCACCTACACGCTAGGGTAACGCTGATATAACCCTCAGCATAGGTAGAATTAAAAAAAGTGTGTTAATCCGTTACCTCTCCCAGGCTGAGCCCCGTGAGCTCGCCTACCCATTCGGTAAAGCTTTTTTTATAAGTATAATATAATTAGTATAACCCCTCGAGGTTACAAGCAGAAGATTTCATAGGCTTAGCTCTGCCCCTGGCATTGCTGACGACTATAGGTGACAGTAATCACTCACCATCAGGTGGGCCATATGTTCGTCTGCCTACAAGAGCCATAAAAAAGGTAGGAAATAAATTAGCTTCTCTTATAATTATTGGTACCTGCTCGCGGGATTTGAATACCCGATGGTGTCGCATCGCTCATTACGAGTAGACGCGGCTTAGCGTAAAGTTAGCCTCTGGGTCTGCGGAGGGACTTCGGTTCCCTGTGTATTTTGTACCGCAAGTTCCATGGGGAGTGCTCTGAGGAATTGTTCGAGATGATACCAACGTCTCGTTTTTACCATCGCACCGCCCGCCACCGGAGTAGAGTTCATCCATACTACCTGGAGCCACTGCGGTCATCCACAGTGCGTTTCCAGTGATCTTTTTTGCCACGTACCATCCGGCTATGGAATGAGCTCCCCTCCACGGTGTTTCCCGAGCCCTATGACATGTCCTTCTTCAAACGAGGCTTGTGGAGAGTATTAAGCGGTAGGCAGCGGCTTGGCTCTGCCCTTGGCATTGCTGAAGTCCATGAGCGACGGTAACCACTCACCATCAGGTGGGCCGTAAGCTCGTCTGCCAACAAAGGCAATAAAAAAAAAAGTTAAAAAAACTTAATGTTAAAAAAAGTAAAAAAAAACTACTTAATGGTATTAAAAAAATAGAAAAAAAAAACTTAATGGTCACATTCCTAATGTTACCGGACGTCAATAATAATACCGTTACGCCAAAAAATATATTATAGATAAAAAAAGGCATTATTAATCTCTCACATTTTTAATAGGTCGATAACCTGATTACAAAATAGCTCGACATAAACAAATGGGGTCAAAGACTCCGATGAACATTTTCCAATAACATTTTTTAAAAACAAAACTAGAATTTATATGTATTCAATATTTTTTCAAATTACTTTGGTGTCGTTAAACCGCGGAACTGGTTTGTAAAGTAAAAACTTGTCTTCGTAGGATATAGGAAACATGTAAATTTGATGTTTATTTATTAAAAATCGGGTTCATTGTATTACGTAACTGTGTATTTATTGATTGATAATCGATACGGGAATCATACAATCACATACGTTGGTACGATACGATATACTGTGATATGATATTATATATTTTTGTATATAAATAAGCAAAGGCACTAAAGTTTTGGAACGAGAAATTCTCGTCAATTTTATGTTGTTTTTTTTGTCGGGAATAGCGAACTATAATTTTTTAAAGGCTTTTCGTTTTTCGACCTTTGCAAGAAAAAAATTCAATAATAGGAAAAAAGAAAATACAGATAATCTTCCTATAACACGGTAGATACGTTCCAACAAAGTCCTGTATTGTTTTTTTTTTTTTTATTGCTTACATGAGTGGACGAGCTCACAGCCCACCTGGTGTTAAGTGGTTACTGGAGCCCATAGACATCTACAACGTAAATGCGCCACCCACCTTGAGATATTAGTTCTAAGGTCTCAATTATAGTTACAACGGCTGCCCCACCCTTCAAACCGAAACGCATTACTGCTTCACGGCAGAAATAGGCAGGGCGGTGGTACCTACCCGTACGGACTCACAAGAGGTCCTACCACCAGTAATTACGCAAATTATAATTTTGCGGGTTTCATTTTTTTATTACACGATGTTATTCCTTCACCGTGGAAATCAATCGTGAACATTTGTTGAGTACGTATTTCATTAGAAAAATTGGTACCCGCCTGCGGGATTCGAACACCGATGCATCGCCCAACACGAATGCACCGGACGTCTTATCCGTTAGGCCACGACGACTTCAAAGCGTGCGGTTCAAGTTGTGCGGAGCCGTGTTATATGTGACTAGAAGTAGCCTGTAAAAAAAGGAGAGTTAATTTTTCTGAATGAAACAGCTCAACTATGCCTATACGTATAATATTTTTTTACCTATTATACATAAAAATAAGCAGAAAATTAACGGCTATTCCCATATATTGTGTGTTCATGCTGCATAATGGAATTTTCTAAATAATTTTATACAAAAATCGTGCTATCGTGTTGTAGAAGTACCGTGTTATAATAAGGTTTTGGGGGATTTTTCTTTTCGTGTTAGAGTGGAATCGTGTTGTAAAATCCGTATAGGAGGGCTACCCGTACATAAAATGAATACAGGCCTGAGTTGTTAGACTTCTTTAGAACTTCTACCGTTGGACGAGCACTGGTATACAGAATAAAAAGCAATAGTATCTTTAGGAAAACCAATATTGGATATATTTTTTGCGTAATTGTGCGTTTTGAAAACTTTTCTAGGAACGCAAATAGGTTGATTCTTGATCACTCTAAATAGTTTCATTTCACTAATGCTTGGTGCTTGCGCATATTATATTATACTATAAACATCATAAAAATCGTGGAAAATTTCCAATTTAATACATAATTCATTAAGAATCTCAGAAGATGAGCTTATAGCGTATTATGGAGCAGCCGCTGAAGAACATAGACTACACATTACGAAGGCCACTCATTTTGAGAGATGAAGTTGAATTTTATAATGGCTTTTCAGTCGTACCGTAGGTACCTATATGGCTCGCGACAGATATAGTTTGGGGTAGCGGCTCCTAGCTCTAGTTTTACAATACGCCCACAACCTTTTTTTATTTTTATTTTATAGCTTAGATAGGTGGACGAACTCAAGGCCCACCTGGTGTTACGTGGTTACTGGATCCCATAGACTTCTACAACGTGCCGCCGCCACCCACCTTGAGATATGAGTTGTATGGTCTCAGTATAATTACAACGGCTGCCCCACCTTTCAAACCGAATGACATTACTGCTTCACCGCAGAAATAGGCGAGGTGGTGGTACCTACCCGTACGGACTCACGCGTGGTCCTACCACCAGTTTATCTATAATAATAAAAAATACTAATTCATTAATTTGACTTAAATCAAATTCCATTTCCAGATACTTGCTACCACTATTATGTTTGACGTCGGCAACACCAGCGCCGCAGAGCAAAGCTGACATAACATACTTCAAACTCCAGCCGGTCATCAAACAATCAGACCTTCAACCGACAGAATCGAGGATCGAAAACTTGCCGTTAACGATACCGGGTAATGCGAGCATCAATAACGTCAGCATCTCGCAGTCGACCACGGCCGCGTCGATTCCGGCAGAAACTACCGCGGCTGTCACCGTGACAGACTTCAAATCTGACGTTGACAGTCGAGGGGCACAATCAAACCAGACTGACAGGAGAGTTAAAGAGGAACACGACTTAACAACGGCCGACTACGAAACGACCTTAGCACAATCGGATATAACTGAGAAATACGTTGACCTTATAGACGTGGAACCAGTGAAGCACGTGTCCAAATTCGTGGCTCTGTCGAAGTTCGGCGGCAGAACTACAAATCACATCGAAACGTCCGGCAAGAGGCGGTTCAGATCGAGATGCAGATGCGAAAAGATCTGGAACTGCCCTAAGCTTCAGATAAGCGTGCCTAGGTGCCCTGAAGAACAATTTTTGTGTTGTTTCTAATTTATTATGAAAATAAAACATCGCCCACCGATCTCGTTTATAAATGACCTTTTATTTACGTACCACGAAAAATACCTTCAACGATCTGCAGGTGTTGAGAGCAGATCGCGGGCCCAAGGATTTTAGGGCCCACCCACTAAACGACTCCCCTGCACTCTTACACCCGACGTCCGATCTCCGTCCGGGGTCAGAAATGGTAAATGTTTTATCTGCATTCAGACGTCTATGATAACTAGAGGTCGGAGTAGATAGATTGATTTAAGGTCGTTGACGTCAAACGTAGAGTCCATATTATCTATGGATATGCCTTCAAAATACCGGAACTTCATATTTATTACGATATTTGTTCCGGAAATTTGAAATGAGCATGAATCTGTGTTTAAAACGTATTAATAATATTAATCTACGCTATGAGTGCTAGCTAATGGTGAAAGAAATCAGTATCAGTCAAAGATAAATGTCGCGTGCTAAGCAAAATGTCGCTTACAGCAAAAGCCTTTCACCCCTCGACACTACTGTTTTGTAAATTCTGATCGTACTCATTTCAAATTCAATACAACGAATTTTTAGTCTTATTTTTAGTGTCCGGTTGCTTACTGTGTTGTAGTTTAAGTATGTCATGTATCTATTGTAGTTTATACCACGGAATAGATAAATAAGGTTATTTATCTATACCGTGGTTTATACGACCGACAGTGCGGAAATAAGAATAGTCTAACTCTAAAATCCCAATCAACGGTACCGTAAGATTTTAATTTTCATAGATGTTCTAGTATATAAGTTAAATAAAGTGTGCAATAAAGTTTTCTGTGTAAAAAATAAAGTTTAATTTGTTAACTGGTATTTTCCTTCGTCTAATCGTCGATGATACTGTCTTCTCTATGAGTAAAGAAACAACTGCAATCGACTAAAAGGAACATATAGTCTACACTTATTGTTGTCGATAAACAAGTAAGCCCACGTCCCACTATAAATGTTTATTGTGAGACCCGGCGTCGAAGTCTCATTGGTGGTAGAAAAGGAAAGATGGCGGTACCGATCCACTAACAGTGCTTTTAGGCACCCCAAGCACCGGTCATCGAACCCGTCGAAGAGCTCGGCGAGTAAATTAACCCATAGACACAGCCACGTCACGACGACTTCTGGTATTTGCAAGTATTAAATTAAATAATATTTTAGCGGTCCGTGGTACGATGACAAAACAATTAAGGAGCACATCTTAAAGAATTTCAATGTGCGTCTGATATGATTGCCCATCAGCAGCAGAGGTAATTAGTATTAAGCGGTATTACTGGAAAACATAACGTGGGTAGGCCTCCTACAAGATAGACCGACGACCTATTGAGGTTCACGGGGATCCGCTGTATGCAAGCAAAGGCTTCGAGCTTGGAGGCTTGAATGAGGCCTATACAGCAGTGGACGTGTGTGGGCTGATAGAATAGATATAAGCTTCGGAATAACTTCAAAATTAATTCAAAGTTATAATAATTAATTTAAAAATAAAACCAAATATAAAAGGGTTACAAAATTTTTATTTAATCTATGATCCATTATACAATTATCACATGTTACGAATATACATCAATATTAGTTTTAAATTTTATATTGATACATTATTGTTACGCACATACTACATACATCGATAACCATTAATTATTAAGCACAGGCGCACGAGATCATCTCGATACTTAACCGCACAAGGTGATTTATCTCTTTGTATAACGCGAACATTAGCTGGGGATCCATGATCCGACAAATATCCGCTAGTTTGCGTCGATGTAACTCAATAGACACGCGCGTCCGGTCCGGCTTACATACCCGGTTCTGTGGACCGAATGGTAAACAGTCGACTTCCCCCTTTTTTTTTTCGTACCTAAGCTGAGAGCCTTGAGATACTATTTCAGCGACCTTAACTAGTAGGTGAGCTCACAGGGCTCAAACCTGAAGACTTCGCCCTAAACACGTCATTACGGATCCTCCCGATCCATTAACGGTGCTTTTAGGTACCTCAAGCACCGGTCACCGTTCTCGTCGAACCCGTCGCTTGCGACGAAGGGCTCGACGAGTAAATTAACCAGATCTTCTCAGTGGGTCGCGTTTCCGATCCAGTGGTAGATTCTGCACTGCTCTTGCTAGGACCAGTGTTAGCAACACTTCCGTTTGAGCCCCGTGAGCTCACCTACACGTTAAGAAGCTGAAATAGCCTCTCAAGGCTATCAGAATAGGTAGGTAAAAAAAAACAGTATGAATACACGCGAGTATTGAATTCAATCTGTGATGTCTAGTTGGATGTTGTCCAATAATGCTCCAATACAAAATCAGTCGTTTTACGAATAAAAACACCTACAGCTTACAATCTAAATGATATTACACAGATCTAAATGATGAAGATTCCATTTATACGCGAAATATAAATACTAGACTAAACTCACTATTTTATTTAGATTTATGATTTAATTTATATAGAATTATAGATTCATATTATTAGAGATTTATTTAAAACAGACGCTAAACTTTTCAACAGTTCGTCACTGTCATACCAAAGAGACAATTGTTCGAAATATGCAGAAAAAAAGCAGATAACAGAATATTAAATATAAAATTTTCGGAATTACCGTTGATAATTATTGCAGATGCTTGTATTGTACTAACGCCATGAAGCAATGACGAGTTCTGTTTTAAAGAACAAGACAGTATAAACGTAAATATATATTTGAGACTTCAGTCTCATGTCTCAAGATGAGCGACGGCATTCACGTTCTGATGTCTATGGGCCCCGGTAAAACTTAATACCAGTGTGCTTAGTGAGAGTTTTTTTAACGTTCTCGATAGCGTAAAAGTTAACTCGAGTTCGAGTTAATTTTTACGCTATCGAAAACGTTAAAAACCTCGCACTAAGCACACTGATCATCACTGATGACGCTGAGACTATTTCTCTCAATTCATTATTGGCCATTTAATTTATTTAGTTTTAAACCATTGAAGTATATACATATTTTTTTTATTTTTTTATTGCTTAGATAGATGGACGAGCTCACAGCCCACCTGGTGTTAAGTGGTTACTGGAGCCCATAGACATCTACAACGTAAATGCGCCACCCACCTCGAGATATAAGTTCTAAGGTCTCAGTATAGTTACAACGGCTACCCCACCCTTCGAACCTATGTCAATACTATAACAATAACAGAGATACGACAATACAGATTTTGATAAAAATGCGTATCACACACGACAGTGACGACTTGAAATGACTAGCGGTCCACATATTTTTGTTTGAGGAAAATCATAAATTATTTGAAAAGTAGTTCTGTGATCAGCTCGAAGGACATACTATGTTGTAATGTAAACAGGGAGTTTTATCTAAAAATCTATGATTTTTATTCCATAAACATAAATAAATAATAATAAAATTATTAAAAAAATCGTGTCCTGTAATTAACAATTGCAAAATTACAATTTTCACTGTATTATTCCGATATGCCATTACGTTTTCAACTTATTCAGACTTAAATTTTATACATTTTCAAATGCACTATACAAATGCATCATTGTCGATTTGAGAATCAAGATGGCGACGTCTTTTCGCGGTTAAATTAGCTGTCAATAAATCTAAAGTTTATTTACCATTTGTTTTCCAAAAATATATTTGTCTTTGGGCAACAAATTTTTAGTATTCAATTGCAAATTAAAATTCTTAGGTGCTAATAATTATTTTGAAAATGATTGGAATACGGAGTAGTATTTAGAAGAGAAAAAAAAACGTATAAGTACCTATTTACAAATGTAGCGAAAAAGTTAATTTTTAGATGAATTAAGTAACTATTGTGTTGATAAGTCAATTAAATTTTGTAGATTATCTGTACCTCGGATCATCGGAGCGCCATAACTAGATTGAGTCAACTTCGACTTGAATAAGTTTCAAACATTATATTCAATAGATAAATGACCCAGAAAGTATCTCATCGTTTGCGCCAGCGCACTCGAGGCTCACGGACGCTCAGTACTCAGAAACTATAAATTCAGATCTCTATTTATTTAAACAGTTTATCCCACGACATATTGCTAACAGTTATATAAAACTCTAGCTATGTATGATTTATATTTAAAATGACTGCGAGTTCGGCACAAGGATGAACGATACTTACCCACTAAACAATTAATGTATTTTGAGCTTCGTTGAAGATAATTTATTGGGCGAAAGAACGAAACTACTTTGTCCTTTTCGCTCGCGTGACCTCGTCGGATCAGCCAAGAGGGACGGGTGAGGGTTCTGTATAAGGAACTTAGGAACTTAGCCTTCAAGACCATTCAGAACAGAATCAACAATTTGAATATATTTTTCCTTACACAGATTATTTGCTCGCGTTGTAACAATCAGTGATCCGGGAATAGATATCATATTTATTTCTGATGATGTTCCGGGATACCCAACAGACCGCGCGTCCGTGTAATTATAATTAGTCTATACCGATTGCAGGATATTTTTCTAAAGAATCCATTTTATAATCAGTATTCCCGGATTTACATCTCGATCAGGCGGAAAATATAAGTTTGTTCCGAATGTTGAAATATAACCGAACTGATATTTTTGTTGGCAACACTTAGAAAAACTATTATAGATTATATTTTTCCGATATGGCAATTTTCGTGTTTAGTAAAAAGCCTAAAACTAGTTTCAAATTCGATCCGCATATATAACAAAATATAGAGAGAGAAAAGTTTATATACCTCAGCTCCTTTTAATTATTATAACATGTTACATATTACATATTATTATATATAACACATGACATATTATTATATATGTATATGTCTGTGCTGTCGTTTTGTTCGCTTACCATCGTATACTATTACAGCCGTGATTTTTCGTAACGCAGCTCAAGCACGTCAATGATTTGATTTGATTTGAACAAACGTACAAGAATTCACTCGCATCAACGACACGCAATGTACTACAAACAAAATATTGACATTTTTGAAGGCTGCTATTTTAAGATGTTTTTTTTTCCTACTGGACTTCTATTCTGAAGCGTCTTCAAGTTTAGTACGAACTAAGTGTTTGCTTGGCGACTGTACACAGCCAGAGCGGGGCGGCTCGAAGGACAAACATTGACCATAGACAAGGGAAGACTAGAAGTGTTCGCAGTACATTGCGCGGTGACTAGTCCGGGTACATGAGGTCGGCGTCGCGGCCGCAGCGCTCCTGGAAACATCAATACGTCGTTTTGTTTTTAAATTTGATTATGTATTCCTAGATTTATCGGTTTAAGTTCGTCGTCCATGGCCTAATGGCGAGCGAAACCATAAGGCATACATTGTTCTAATGAAATACTATTTATGTTCACAATTGACTTCCACGGTGAATATATTTTAATGTAGTTTGCTAGTGCATTATGAACCAGTGTACTTAATGAGTTTTTTAACGTTCTCGATAGCGTAAAAGTTAACTCAAATTTGTATGACAGTTGGAACAGCGCGGCGAGTGACCACCGACCTGCCCATTCTTTGCCGCAAAGCAATCGTGCGATTGGACAGTTGTTAATGCATACAAGCACACGAACAGAATATGAGACTAAACTATAAGAAACTATACTGAGACCTTATATCTCATCTATAACTTATATCTCAAGGTGGGTGGCGCATTTACGTTGTAGATGTCTATGGGCTCCAATAAACACTTAACACCAGGTGGACTGTGAGTTCGTCCACCCATTTAAGCAATAAAAAATGAAAAAATAAAAAAATCTCATGGTCCCATACTGCTTCACGGCAGAAATAGGCGGGGCGGTGGTACCTACCCGTGCGGATTCACAAGAGGTCCTATCACCAGTAATTACGCAAATTATAATTTTGCGGGTTTCATTTTTATTACACGATGTTATTCCTTCACCGTGGAAGTCAATCGTGAACATTTGTTAAGTACGTATTTCACTAGAAAAATTGGTACCCGCCTGCGGGATTCGAACACCGTTGCATCGCTAGGTACGAAAGTACCGGACGTCTTATCCTTTAGGCCACGACGACTTCATCCCGAGCTTTTGTGTTACCTGATGTTCGCTGATGAGGTAGACCGGCAGCGACTCCGTGCAGAACTCGCACGGGATCACGGGCTCGTCCCGGCGCGGCTCGGCCCGGACCGGCGCGCGCCGCACCAGCTGGGCCAGGTCCGGGCGGCAGCCGGTCTGTGACGTCACAACCGGATAATCAACCGATGTTTAGTGAAATCGAAGGATCTCGGAGAATGTTGTTAAATTATAATTTGCGTAATTACTGGTGGTAGGACGTGTTGTGAGTCGGCATGGGTAGGTACCACTACCCTGCTTATTTCTGCCGTGAAGCAGTAATGCGTTTCGGTTTAAAGGGTGGGGCAGCCGTTGTAACTATACTTGAGACTTTAGAACTTATATGTCAACGTTTGTGGTGCATTTACGTTGTAGATGTCTATTAGCTCCAGTAACCACTTAACACTAGGTGGGTAGTGAGCTTATCAACACAATCACGCAAAAAAAACTAACATTAGACTTTTATCGCCATTCAGTCATATCTTGGAGTTGGTCTGATTGGTAAGACGCCCGGTGTGCGGGTGTCGCGTGATCTCGGAGTCAATACGCACCCAGCAAGTGTTCGCTAGCGACCTTCACTCTGGACAATGTTTGAGATTCCATCCTGTCTTTGCTTTGGAGGAACACAAGTGAGACTTAGACCTCGTGTGTCAAGATATGGGTACCGGCAATCCTGCAATGATCTCTATGGGATGCTGTGACCACTTAACTCCCAGTGGACCGTGAGCTGGGCTGCTCATTAGAGCTTCTCAGTGTCGGAGGGCGTCGTGCTGACTCCTCCTCGCCTTGAGCAGGCCGTGATACGAACCAGTGCTCCGCCACCGGAGGGACACTTCGCACTATTGGCCGTTTAAGTTTATACCGTACTGCATTGACGGGCTCTGCTGTGGCCCAGTGGCAGCAGTCGGCCGGACACGTTGCAGCTGTACAGACCTGGTGCAGCACGAGCTGGTTCATAGGCACCGGCGCCGCGCAGAACTCGCAGGGCAGCTCCACGTCGTCCGGGGGGGACAGCGGGGGGGAGCGCGGGGGGGAGGGCGGGGCGGCGCCGCTGCGGACATACAGACAGCGCACACTGAGCTCCCAGTGCCACGGCGCCGGGGGGCAGACCCCCCGAGTAGCGTGGGGCACTCTGTTAACGAGCTTTGACCTTCGATAATCCTTTGGGTACTCTCTTTATTCCCTTGACACGCTGACCACTTCGGAGTTGGACGACTACTGAGGCCCGTGGACAGCACGCCGCGAGTGCCGTCCTCGCACGAGATGTGAGGCCAATATCTTAATTGTGTTATTCCAGGGGGTCCTGGAGGGGACATACCGAGGGGGGCACAAGGTCGGTCACTCGTCGCCATCAACTCACTGGTGTCGTCGTTGAGGTTAAACAATAATTTAAATAAGTTAGTGCAGGTTTTAAGTAAAGCCGTTCGAAGACAATATAGGTAGCACAATGTGTCGCAAGTGCGCGCCGAGCTGGTTCTGTCCGCTGGCGTCCCGTTCTACGTCGCGGAGCACCCGGAGCACCCTGGGCGCGCCGGAGCCCTAGCACACTCACCCGAGGCCGGGGGGCGCGGGGGGCGCGTTGTACGGCGCCGTGACCTGAAAGTTCATTGAGTTATCACTCCTCGCGACAGGGGACACACGCGATGTCTCATGCGGGGACCTTACCTCGTTCAGCTCCCTCCGCAGCTCCCTCAGAGAGGACTTGATCTCGCTCATCCTGTCCTCGCTCTTGGTCGCGTTCTCTTCGTCCCTCATGCGAAACCTCTTGAATCTCTCCATGAACTCCTCAGGTGTCATGGGTTTGAGGTCCTGGAACTCTTGCCGCCTCCGCTCCACTTCTAGCGGATCGTTCCCGGTTAAATTCGTGTTTTTGATCGTTAGTGACCCGTTGGACGTTGCGCCTGGTACATAGCGGGCCGTCCCAGGTACGGGACACGAAGGACCGGCTGCGGCTGTTGGAATCGTTTGGGTCACATTCGAGACTTTGTGCGTCGCTGCAGGTACATTCGGTGTGAAGCCGTTTGAGGTCGGCCCCCGCCCGCGGCCGGCGCTGGGGAGGTTAAGGCTGAGTGGCGGTCTAGAGCCGCCCGCGTCGCCAGACGGGGGGCCCGGTGTATTTCGAGACACGTTCAATTGTTTTTCCAGTCGAGGTGCTGAAGTTTGCGCGAAATTCAAATGTTTAGGACTGAAGTTGTGCGAAACGAACGAGTTCGTGTTCTTGACGCCCGGGGGCGCGCAGGGGACAGGGGGCGCGCAGGGGGCGGGGGACGCACAGGCGGCGGGGGGCCGGGGGCGGGGGTCGCGGTTGCGGAGCTCCACGTTGTTATTCTCACGGTTGAGCAGAGCGTCCAGGGCCCGCAATTTGTCTACTCTCGCAGCCGCGCTGGACACCGGGGGCAGCCCTGGGAACGGAGATATGCGTTAGCTGTAAAATACGTTTGGTAGGAATAAGTAAAGTTATTAAAAATAGATATTTGTCCTTTATCTACTGTTCTGTTATGGGGCTGGTTTGATTATTTAATTTGTAATTATTATCCTTTTTTTTGTTGTTGTAATTTTTATATGAGGCGATTTCATAGGTGATTTCATTTTGCGCTGATTCAGTAAATCATAACTCATAATATTAAACTGTATAACTGAAGATTTGAAATTGTTGTGAGAGGAGCCTTAGTACCCCACGCGTTCGCTGACGCCGGCCTCCTTACGCGGGGCGGCCATCTTTGACAGCTCGCTTAGTCCCTTCTTCTATAGAGTTCAATCACCAGCCCGGTGAGTCCGGGAGTGTCCGGTAGTGAGTGCAGTTACCGGCTGCGAAGTTGATAGCGTTCTGTTCCTCCCTGTCGGCCAGCTCGCGCTGCTGTCTCTGCACCGCGCACAGGTAGGGGGGCGCGGGCGGGGGGGCGACGCGGGCGGGGGGCGCGGGCGCGGGACGCTTCTTCACTGCCCCCCGGGATATGGAGCTGGGGACGACGACAGGACTGCAGTTAGTAACAACGACAAAAAGCGACAGGAACGCGACAAAGGGATTTTTTTTGTATGTTGAGTGGACGATCTCACAGCTCACCTGGTGTCAAGTGGTTACCAGAACCCATAGAAATCTACAACGTAATAGCCGCCATCCACCTTGAGATATGAGTTCTAAGATCTCAGTATAGTTACAACGGCTGCCCCGAATTTCAAACCGAAACGCATTACTGCTTCACGGCAGAAACAGGTGGGGTGGTGGTACCTACCCGTGCAAACTCACAAAAGGTCCTACCGGTAATTACGCAGATTATAATTTTGCGGGTTTGATTTTTATTACACGATGTTATTCCTTCACCGTGTTAGTCAATCGTGAACATTTGTTAAGTACGTATTTCATTAGAAAAATTGGTACCCGCCTGCGGGATTCAAACACCGGTGCATCGCTACACACGAAAACGTCTTATCCTTCCACGACGATTCAAAAGATCATGATAAGATTGTTTTGGAACAATAAAAATAGGCTAAAAAGTCAAGTAACCAATGGCTGTTAGCAAATTAAAACCTGATCACGGTCACCGACCAGTGGTTTTAATAGTGATGAGGTTGACATTTACATTTCCGTCCGAGTGATGTGCAAGCTGCTTTTCGATAGGACACAGGTTCGGTCCCCGGGGTGGCGGCCCCCCGCGGGGACGCGCCCGCACGTTGCGTCCTTGTCTAACCAAGCGTGCGGCGCGCTCACTCTCTCTCAGTCGCTTTTGTTCTGTTTAAATCAGCGATCGGGGAACCGGGGTAAATTACCTCAAATGGGGTAAAATGAAATTGGGGGGAGGGGGTAAAAATGAAACTTTTGTGAGTAAAAAGTATATATTGAAGTGAAACTTCTTTAGAACCGTTAAAATTTTAGTTATTGTTTTCTTTTCAAATTTATCATGGGGGCTATAATATGAATATGATACTAAAAAGAAGCGATTTCGTTTTTTTTTTTTTTGTTCTTCGCCATGAGGTAATATCAACTTACACAAAAATATTTTGGGGTAATAATTAAAAAAGTTCCCCGACCGCTGGTTTAAGTGAATCGTGTAACTAAGATACCGTATTAGTACGTACAGATCCTTCCACACTTTATTGGTGGTCTCCACGGTGGTGTTGATCTGAGGCTGATCGTTTTTCCTCTTGAAGGGAGCCTTCGCCCCGGAGCCACCGGGGACTGGTCCCGCGCTCTCGCAGTCCCCGGTGCCGAGATTAATGTTCTTCACGTAGTTGTCGAATATGGAGACCCGCGCGGCGCCGTTGGCGGGACCCGCGCTCGGCCTGGTGCTGGGCAACCTGGGCAATAGCCTCGAGGCAGGGGGAGGGTCTGTGGACACAGTGGACATGCCAGAAACACTCCGACCGATACGATGGTACATAGATTTAAGAAAACTATTAAAGAACATCTGTACAATAAAGCTTACTATAAAGTCAATGAATATCTAGAAGATTGCACAAAGTGGGAATGAGTTGCTCGCTCCGGACATTTCGATATTGCAATAATTGTTACGTTATAATGCTCATTGTAAAAATGAATATTAAAAAACAAATCTAATATTTAAAAAAAAAGACATGCCCGCTGAGTTTCTTGCCAGTTCTTCTCAGGACGGAGGCTGGTTTTTATGAATTGGCGGTAGTTCTTTTTGACGTTCAACAAATATGTACTTTCATTTATGTTGAATTTTTTTTTTAATTTGATTTGAGTTGATTTCACGATGATACGATGTTAGAAGGTACATACCCGTGCTGAATACGCCATATCAATGTGGGTGGCGCATTTACGTTGTAGATGTCTATGGGCTCCAGTAACCATTTAACAGCAGGTAGGCTGTGAGCTTGTCCACCCACCCAACTAAGCAATAAAAAAAATGGTAAACTTATATTCCACATTAATGTTAGCATTATTATACAAAAGTCATCAAAACTCCATCCATCTTTTGCTGACAAATTACAGATAATTCTTGCATATATTAATATAGCGCATAGTTATAGTGGAATGGTATGTTTGAGCCCAAACAAATTGGTACCACCGTTTTATTACTTTTACCTACTTCTGCAGCGAAACAATCCTATTGAAACTTCAAACTCATGATTCAAAATGCCAACACCCACATTCAAATTAATGTAAGTTAAATTAATGCAATGTCTATATGCTTCAATAATCACTTAACAAGAGCTAGGCCGTGAACTCATATCCATCAGAAATCATTCTTCACTGAACTAAAATTCAATTTTTTTTTTATTTCCTTGATGGGTAGACGAGCTCACAGCCCACCTGGTGTTATGTGGTTACTGGAGTCCATAAACGTCTACAACGTAAATGCGCCACTCACCTTGAGATATAAGTTCTAAGGTCTCAAGTATAGTTACAGCGTCTGCCCCACCCTTCAAACCGAAACGCATTACTGCTTCACGGCAGAAATAGGCAGGGTGGTGGTACCTACCCGCGCGGACTCACAAGAGGTCCTACCACCAACACCAGTATCGGTTGTGGTTCCTCACCGTCGTCAAGTCTGATGAAGCCGTGGTTGGAGTCCAGATGCAGCTGCCTGTATTTGATCATGACCCACTCCCTGCAGTCGGGACACTGCTCGGTGCGGACGCCGCAGTAGTTCTCGTGGGGCGGCAGCTCGCGACGAGGCAACTCCAACTCACAAAACCTATATTGACAATTCCAAAATTGTTTTATTCTCTATGTCATGGTTTCTTATCAATAAATTGAAATATATATTTTTTTAAATATATTTTACACTTACATTAAACATAACAAGACTGTGGTAAGTAATGCAATCAAAATCAGCTGACTTACATGAAGATTCTAAAACTTTGAGAAGCATTAACTTTGCACGCTTATTGTTATTCACCTGCATGTTTTGATGGTTTGAGCACACGAGTCTCTGATGTGGTCTTCCAAGTCCGTTCCGCAGACACTATCCCCACACTGCTTACACGGAACTGAAACATAGTTTTGCCTTCATCAAACTATGTGAAGTTATTGCAATATTCATCAATATCTGGCAGTGGTTAACAGATATCTAAAATCTTGATGATGTAATTTTGAAAATATGTTTGCATATACAAAATTTCTGAATAATAATATTTGGACCACAAGGGGTAATTTCATATTCTTTGTCGAAGATCTTACGTTTGTTGATTCCCACAAATATTTGATTTACTTTACAGGTAATGGCTACAGAACAGAGTTAACACATATAGGGGATTAGTAAATCAGTCTACGAGGTCATTTGGACAGTTAACCAAGAAATATGACTGATGTGGACAGAAACTTTAAAAATGTTGTCGTGGCCTAAAGGATAAAGACGTAGTAAAGTTATGCACCGGTGTTCGAATCAAGTAAGTGTACCAATTTTTCTAATGAAATACATACAAATGTTCACGATTGCTTTCCACAGTGAAGTAATAACATCGTGTAATAAAAATCAAATCCGCAAAATTGTAATTTGTGTAATTACTGGTGATAGGACGTCTTGTGGGGCTGCATCAGTAGTACCAGATAGATAGGTACCCTGCCTGTTTCTGCCGTGAAGCAGTAATGCTTTTCGGTTTGAAGGGTGGGGCAGCCGTGGTACTGCACTTGAGGCCTTAGAACTCATGTCTTAAGATGGGTGGCGGCATTTACGTTGTAGAAGTCTATGGGCTCCAGTAACCACTTAACACCAGGTGGGCCGTGAGCTCGTCCAACCTAAGCAATAAATAAAAAAATTATGAGAAATTTTGTTCATAAAATGTCCACTACTGATTTTTTGTTGCTCCTACTCCTAACACTTTCTGATCCTCAGTCCAGAATTTTCATTTCGTCACATTCTAGCCTTTAACACAACCTGGTATAAATAAAATTATCACATATTGAGAACCCATACCAATAGATACTAATGTTTCATTATGGAACCACGTATTTCAGTCTAGTGGAAATGAGAATTCAATGCATATTATGATCTCAACGTATGTTTTATGAAAGATGGACTGAATTATTTAGTCTTTGTCTCTATTTTACATAAATCAATACAGAGAAATGAGACCTGGTATAAAAAGACTAAATAGAAAGATTTATTAAATAAACATATATAAACCCTACGCTGTTTATGTAGTTCATCATGATGCTTCTGCAGATCAGCTAATGGTACAGGCTCCTTGCACACAGGACAGACTCCTATGTTCCGAGCACAGTGTACTGAATGTATTGTGAAGTTTGTACTCGGAATTTCACGTTTACTAAAACAAATCAAAGAAATTGATGGGTTATTATTTTGTGTTCATGTCTCTCATTTTCAAAACATTATTAAGCTTTTTTTTTATTGCCTTATAGGCAGACGAGCATACGGCCCACCTGATGGTGAGTGGTTACCGTCGCTCATGGACGTCAGCAATACGAGGGGCAGAGCCAAGCCGCTGCCTACCGCTTAATACTCTCCACAAGCCTCGTTGGAAGAAGGACATGTCATAGCTCTCGGGAAACATTGTGGAGGGGAGCCGGATGGTATGTGGCAAAAAATATCTCTGAAAACGCACTGTGGATGAACGTAGTGGCTCCAGGTAGTATGGATGAACTGTACTCCGGTGGCGGGCGGTGCGATGCTAAAAGCGAGGTATCATCTCGAACAATTCGTCAGAGCACTCCCCATGGAACATACGGAACATGGAGCATACATACTCAACAATACTTCTCAATATTGAGATCTACTTATTCTACTTAGTCTATTTATTTAGTCTCAAAATAAAATGTATGTTTAGTATGGTATTAATGTTAGTATTCTGTTATTATTTTGTTGTATGTCACATTTTGTCTAATGCACTATTTCCCCAGTCATTTTTGAGTACACAATACTTAAAATAAAATACAAAAAATAAAAAATAAAAATTTTTTTTAATTAAACTCATTCTTAGCTCCTGAAAACAAATGACTTCCCTAATAAAAGAATATTTCATGTAATAAAAATCAAATATGCAAAAAAAAATATTTTTTCTCAAAGTGGATAGTGGAATTCACACTGTGATGTCTATAAGATCCAGCAGCCAGTTAATATCAGATTTTATTTATCGTTATACAAATAGTTTCCGTTGATGTAACAAAAATGAAACCCATTTTCTAGTTCTGATCAATTGTGTTTCAAATAACAATTTTGATCTTTTTTCACAGCACTGTGACTATTATAATTTGTATAATTCATAATAAAATTGTAATTGCGTCGAATAGTATGTAATAAAATTGAAAACAAATATTCAAAATAAATATGGTAGGTTTTTTTCGCATTCAAATTCTGATTCTGATGTCCATGTCAAAGAAAGAGGGTATTTGGCAGATAATAAATAGATTCAAGCGATCTCTCTAAATTTGAATTAAGAAAATCGCAATTAATTTAATTGTGCAATTATTTTCAAGAGAGGTAAACAGCCGCTCTCGCAAAGTAAGCGCATGAAGTTCGTGTTCCAAATTATTCTATAAATAAACCGCTAACGCATGTAAGCGAAAATAGAACATAATCTTAAGACGGAGTACACATTTTTCATTGTATACTCACCAATTCGGACATAATTTAGTTTGTTCTTCGTCCATTCTGAATTTGAAAATTTAAAATAAATTTAAAAAATTGTTAATATTTTATTTACTTTAATTAATAATTTAATATCGTCTCGAAATAACACTTCAGCTCAAAATTGTAAAATGAAAAATAACTATATTTCTAATGTTTTTTGGATATGTTTTTCTGTTATCAATCGCCGACGAACATGATTTTTGTTATTTTCTAAAAACTACTTTAGTCGGTGATTTCCGAATTACAAAATACAGCTGTCAAAAAGTCAAAACACTGCGCGAATCAGTGCTGCCAGAATGAATTTCCTTGATAATCATAGACCTATATAGTAGGGACACGACATATTGTTCTATACGTACAATTGCTTATATAAATAGCACCCATTTTGAAGGCACATACATAAACATATATCTATCTCGTTCTTACTCAGCACTTTAACTCGCAGGAAAACAATATAACAGTATTTCAGTGCGTACATAAAATGAAACATGAATATACGTAAATATCTCCGTCTCCGTCTAATGAGGCCGAAAATCCGCCATGTTTAGCGCGCCAAATGTCATTGTCACGTCAGTTCGGCCGTCTGTTTTGGGTTGTACATTATTTATTGACTTTGATATCGATTTAATATGATTGATTATATAAAATTTCATAATTTATCATGCTTAAAACATACAAAAATAATAATTAAAACGTATTTTATAGGATCTCAAGAAAGTCGATGCCCTAAAACTATTATCTATATGTATTTAAATTCATTATGGAGCCCTCATCCGAAAAATCCATTTTTCGGTCGGAATCTATTGATCATGACACTAATCATAAATACCACTTTAAAATATGTCATCAAAACATATTTAGACATTCTGTTTAGATATTTCGGGAAAAAGGCTACCGACAAAATCTCTTCGGAACTATTTAAATAAAATAGTTTTATTCCGCAGTGAGTAAAACACTATTGTAAATTTGTTAAATATTTAATAATTAAGTGATTTTAGAGAGGAAGTCACAAGGAATGACGTTTGTAATTAATGAATAAATGTTCTGTAGGTGTTTTTTTTTTCACGCGGTCCCTTGATAAGTTTAAAATTTGAATCACTCTCAAGCGAAAGTGATTCAAATGGTGCGGCGCACCTTCCTTGGGGTGCGCTGCGGTAGTATGTTACGGACTTTAGAGTCAGCAAAACAATTAAAATAGATTGTAATAGTCTAAGAAAAACACGTACTCAAAATACGATAACATTTAGCATGCTAGAAATGGGCTGATGGCTTTGAACTACGCCATATCTTTATGTTTTGCGACAAACGACAACTTTATAAAATCAGTGTAGCAACTTTTAAAAATCATCATATCGTTTACTTGGCAAATTCGAAGGACGAACTTGTCTTAGATTTCACCCATCTAAATCATATCATATTTGCACATAACAATATACCTACTTACTTCCCATTAAAGTATAAATTCTACAAATAAATAATACTCAACAATATTTAAAATAAAATGAGCCAAGAACGTTTATCGATAAAACCTGATAACATTGAAATCTTTTGTACAGCACTAAAGCCGCCATGTTTTGTGGCCAGATGACGTCACAGCATAGACATTGCGTCACAGTGGCACGAAATTTTTGTTGACGTTTCATTTCCATAGGTTTCCTACTTCATTGTTGATAATAGGCTTATTACACTTGGCTGAATTCAGACGACTGATTGCAGTCGCTTCTAGAATCAGTCAAGTATAATAGCATTAAGTAAGTTAGTCTACTGAATTCAGTAGCAAGGATGGTTTCTGACTGACTGAATCATTTAGAAGTCTAATTAGAAACGCATTTAAGAAGATGTAATCGCATTTAGTTACTGAATGCTTTCATTCAGTCGTCCCATAGCTCTCCGTGCTTAAGGACGTTTTAGTTTTGTTTTTTGCTTCCGAATAAAAAGTATTAATGTGCTAGACATTTGTAAATAGCCCGACATGTTTCAAGGATAGTTTTTGTCACCAGGGGTTGGGATATTGAAGAACTAAATTTTAAACCTTGATACGAATTTCCTGTTGCAAGAAATCTTAATGTTACAAACAATCTTTCTTTTGGACTTATACTATCGTAGGATTAGATATGTAATAGTTATATAATAGATATTTATTAGGCTATCGTAGGATAGTATCCTGCTTTTGAAAAACGGTGTCACAAACACCAAAAACAAGGTTTAATATTAGGTCAAACGAGATCGAATCCATTTGTAGATAATTTCTTAAGTCTGCTGGTTCTAAATCACTCATAATGTTCATATTTGCTAACATTCCGCACAGCAATAAATAGTTCTTCATCGAGATTCTTGTTTTTTTTTTTGAGAAAGGTAACCAAAAAACTAAAACAAAAAAACAAAAAATTTGTTGTTGTCTAGACAATACTGGGGCTATCCTCTTATGTACACGACACGTCTTACTTTGTCGCGTTTAAACTGAAAATTGATTCAATACCTGAATTTAGAACAGTTTAATCAGAATCTTCTAAATTTGCTTCTGAATTCAGTCGACTAAATTGAGCCAAATGCAATAAGCCTCTATGGTTCAAATATTAGTTGATAAACTACAAAATAATGCTTCTGTTGTGATGCAGTATCCTACTAATCCGTACTAATACCACGGCATATCTAGATACAATACGGATGGGATACTATTGTGGCGGGTAGCCATCATACAACGCAAGATAATTGACAAATGCCTGAATCTCGCTTACGACATTTTCAAGATAAAGCGCATATATACAAGTTCCGAACAACAACGTTCGGACCGTCGGTCTACCGAGCAAATATCACCCGCTCGGTGGGAGATCTTCCCTTTGTCGTAAGCCCCAAACTATGGTAGTACGAGATAATCGATGTTGCTTTAGCAACTTTTAGCTACATAACTCTTTAAGTCGTAACTATCTAGGCTCTAGCTGTGCAAGTAGGTACTGATCTGGTAGGTCTTGTATGAAAAGAAAAATCTATAAATCATGTTCAACTAGACATTTTACACGTACCTTCGAATAAATAAGACTTTACCACTGAACCGGAATGTAATTTCAATAAAAAGTCTAAAGATACATTTTTTTTCTAGTGACAAGGTGAAGTATAAGCCGGCGCATATTCGCACATCCTGTATGTATCTGCTGTGAAGCAGTTACTTATTCCGATTCAAATGGTAGGACAGCCGTTATTCATTACAAATGAAAACAATCTTGTTAATCAAGAAAGGGCTTTATTCACAATAATGTTGTCTATGAACTCCAAAACACACACTATTATCGTAACTCCTTTGCCAGTTTGTTCTCGACGCAACCTTAAGGTTGAGTATCTGACCCAGTATTTCAATCTGGATGGCATTAAACTTAACTTAACCGATCCTGCGGATCGAATAGTAAACATTCGACGTCGCCCAAAACACGTCATTTCGGGTTCTGACTCACTATCGGTGCTTTTAGATATCACAAGTACCAGGCACCGTTCACGTCGAGTCCGTCGCTTGCGTCGAAGGGTTCGCCGAGTAAATTAGCCCTCAGACACAACCCATTGAGTTTCTCACCGGTTCTTCTCAGTGGGTCGCATTTCCAATCCTGTTGTAGATTCTGCGACGCACTGCTCTTGCTAGGGCTAGTGTTAGGTGTATTAGCTATGATAGCAACGTCCTCAGGTTAAAGCCGCGTTAGTTCACTGCACAGTGCTCTGAGGAATTGTTCGAGATGATACCGGCATCTCGTTTTTACCATCGCACCGCCCGCCACCGGAGTAGAGTTCATCCATACTACCTGGAGCCACTGCGGTCATCCACAGTGCGTTTCCAGAGGACTTTTTTGCCACGTATCATCCGGCTATGGAATGAGCTCCCCTCCACTATTCTAAGCTTTGTAACGTGAAGAAAGTGAATTGATGCGGAACGAAGTTAATGTTTTCGGGATTGAATACTGGATGAATTTAAATTTATATATTTAATTTAAGATGAGAGTAGTTTATATAGAAGTTCGTATTTTTTTAAGAAACGAGAGCTTAAAGGAGATACCCCATTTTGGGCCTAAGCGTTACACGAATGGGATATGTACCAAAAAAATCGTCTATTTTGCTTGGTTAATCTATTGAAATTGTTGAGACTGCAATGCTGGCTTGCTGTGGGACGACTTCGATGACTTGTTTTTAACTGCGAGAATGTGGGAAATTGCGGTAGCTGAAGTTCTTCGTTTCGTGGTAAAGATGCCACAAGCGGTTGCGCAATGAGTGCGCCACCACGTGCTGAGCCGGATACATCGTCACCAAAAAATATGCTTCACGATCACGTCGGGCGAATCACGTCGGGGCTTACGGTGCGCCACCCACGTGCTGGGCCGGATACATCGTCACCAAAAATATGCTTCACGATCACATCGGGCGAATCACATCGGGGCTTAGGGTACGCCACCCACGTGCTGAACCGGATACATCGTCACCAAAAATATGCTTCACGATTACGTCGGGCGAAAATCACGTCGGGCGAATCAGTTTTATTGGGTGAAGACGGAGGAGGAGGCGTGTGCGTTGGTTGTTAATTGCGTCCTCCTCCGGAAACCTCGACGGAGTGGTCGATAAAACATTAAGTATGATTACATGTTTATACGCGTCAGCGACCGCGGTGGATCGCTGCACGTTGACCACTGACTGACTCGTATGCTGCTCATTACTGTATGCACAATAAGTGCATAGTAAGCTAAGCGGGGCGGGGTATCATTCCCCTACAAAATCTTAGCTTCATTGGCAATGGCCAAGTATAGAAAATAAATAGAATTCTATTTTTTGTTTTAAACAATCTTTATAAACCTCTGCAACACTTATTTCAATATACATATGTAGCTCCACAAACGTGCGGGTTAGAATTAGAGCATCACTAAAATAGGATCGATTTAGTGGAAATCAATAGTGTTAAAAATAAATGATACTCCGTTATTTTAGGATAAAATATGACTGTTTTTATAGGTATTATAATCAATTTAAATAGAGTATGGCCATCGAATCGTGACACAACTACTTACAATGGCGGCAATTCAAAATATCTACAACTGACAACATTAAATTCTTGACCTGGTAACTAAGACCTTTAAGTCATGTCTTATTTTAATTTGTATTCATATTTTTATGAAAAATGATATTATGGAGTGAAATGAAAACGATTAATTTGAGACATTAATCAACTGGGATGAAATTAAATGAGATGATACGGGATGAAGTATAGTCTCAGTAAAATGGTAGTCATTTACTAAGATTTTCTCAGTGGACTTTTTGGAGGATCCCGAGAAGTTACGTCCAGCGGCTTTGTTTCATTTTCCCACATTTGTGCACTTTCACAGATATTAAACAGTTAATAAACCACCGTTATTACACATTTAAACCTGAAGAAACACTAATTAGACAAAATAAAACAAATCACACAACTTCACTCCTCGCGTTCCCGCCAAAAAGTCCCAAGCAGGTTTTTAATTCGTATTGTCCATAGATTATACACTTAATATATTCGAGGTATTGTCATAATATTGTCATTCGTCTCGAATATATTAAGTGTATAATCTATGGTCATTCGCTTTTCGTTTTTCTGCGCAAGTGACTGTGTTTTTCCTTATTTATCGAGATTTATGATTAAAAAAGACTGCCTTTTGATTGAACCCCGCTTGAACAGTGGACCCCGTACCCTGCACCCCCGCTGAACTTTGTTGGAAAACCGGACCTGTAGTTATTATTTAACAATATCATGAGCCTGTGCACTAATTGCGGAATAGCAACGGACCGCTGCAATACAATAGGAAGGCGAAGATTGGAAGATGAAATGATTCTTTCAATTGTACAGGAATGGGTCGCGCCTCAAACGGTTAGTATCCGATATTTCTTTAACGTTACATTTTTGTTCTAAATAATTATTTAATGTAATCCAATTGAATAGTGTTATCGCATAGTTAATACGTAGTTGTATTTTATGAAATGATAGGTACCTGGATGTGCAACAAATTCATATTCAAAGATATTGAGTGACATCCCCAATCCGGACTGAACCTGCATGGTTAATTACGACCTATTCGCTCGCTCGGAGAAGAGGCCTGTGTCCCTGCAGTGGGAATGTAATAAGGCTGTTTATCCACATGGGCCACTTAGTTATTTATTACTATATGTTAGTGATAGACTTAATAGTCAAATAATTCATGTTTGCTTCAGGTAAATGATAATGATTTTATCTGCCAAGCTTGCTGGAAACATGCCAATGCTATATCTCTTGATAAAAGTATATCAGAAGAGAGTGTGCGGGCACCTTCAATAGGACACCGGCGAGTGTGTATTCACTGTGGCCGTTCTCTTCTGAGAAGAGTTCGTTGCCATCAACTAAGGACCGGTGAAGTGCAAGAACGCAGAATACACGAAGTTATAAGAGAATGGATCCTACCACGCACAGTTAGTATATTAGTCCTAATCATGATTTAATAATACCATTGTTTTAGTTCTGAAGGGCATTAAAATGTTATTTGACAATCTAAAACATTAAAGTGAATTAAACAGGATATAGATCAGGATATCTTTAGATCAGTTTTTTTTTTTCAAAGTGTTTAATAATACATCTCTTGTGTAAAGGTACCCTTTAATGTAGGTATACTATTTTCAGGTGGGTGCTTCAAGTGTTATCTGTCACTCTTGTTGGGTACAAGCAAATAAAGCATCCCGGAATTTCCATTCAGGCCCCTCAACATCTGGTTCATCTTCATTGGTTGTCAATGAGCTAAATAGTCAAGACATTCCTCATTTAGAAGAACTTCCAACAACACAAGGAACTTATTCTGCACTAAGTGCACCTATTATTGGAAATCTTATTGTCTTACCAGATTATTATAGAGCTGTTGAAACTGAAAGTAGGTGTTTTGTGGAAGGGTGTCAGGGACATGAAAGAAATAGAATAACACTTACAATGCGAAAACAGTTACTAAAAATGTATAACTATTATGTACCTGCAAATAATCGCCTTTGTGATATTCATTTGACATGCACATCGTGGAACTTTATCAGCGACATTAGTGATAATATTATCAACACATTTAGTGCTAATCAAATTCAAGATATGTTTTCTTTAAAAGAGTGATTGTCATTTTTTTGATTTTGAAAATATTGAGTCTATGGAAGACCATATTTTTTACCATTGAGTTGGTTTCAATAAAGAGCAATTCAGACAGATATTGAATGAAGCGCCTCAGTTTCTGAATCTTAAAAAAGGATCAACCATATTAGCTGCTTACAAAGGCTGCACTAAAAGTATCAGGAATGGAATATTTCCACTGTTCCTGTCATATTAAAATCTTTTTAATTGAAAACTCCTTGGTTTTAAAAATCGAATACCATTTATTTATTTAAAAAAAGATTCTCGGTCTTGTCACGAGGTTTTGTCAAACTTGTTTAGTCGTTGAGAAAATGGAATTGACTCGAGAAAATTCAAGAGCGATGATTTATTATGACTTTCGAAGTGGTTTAACACAAAAACAGTGTGTTGACCGGATGATTTCTGCATTTGGTGATGAAGCCCCATCCAAAACCACAATTTATCGCTGGTTTGCTGAGTTTCAACGTGGACGTGTCAAGCTCAGTGATGATCCCCGTCAAGGTCGTCCAAAAACTGCAGTCACCCAAGAAAACGTTGATGCTGTGCGTAAGCTGAT